>MOOZ01000894.1:117315-129508 GCA_002930495.1 Cecropterus lyciades | reverse complement strand
GGGGTAACATGACATACGTTTGAAATATTTGAGGCGCTTAGTTTTAGAAATATTACGGTATTCCATATTTAGGACGTATTCCATAATTGGTACTTTTCCTCTATCTATATATATAACAATTTTATTACTTATTCAATGTTTTTTATCATGTGCACTTTAAAATAAAGTTAAACTCCACTACATATATATATAAAACATTACCTACTTAATAAGTATAATGTTATATAAAATCAATGATGTATCATTCAATAATGAGAATCACATGCCATTAGCACTGACATATAATTGTCAAATATGCATATTACAACAAAAGAACGGATAATGAACCACTAGCCAGACTGTCCCTGTCTGTCTTTTTAGTTCTTTAAATTTATTGCAAAGATATCAAATATATTTACCTACATATATAGAACCTACTATACTGAATTAAACGTGCTGACCTACATAAAAATGAGCACCGATTCGCCATTACCTAAGTTAATAATTTCACTAGACTTATTATGACTAACAGCGTTTATAGTTATCTAGCAATATTATATATCATACATCTTTATAATGTATCACACGATCCTTATGCTTATTTTGTAGAAGCTTAAACACTATTAATTTTGAATTTGCCTCACTAACCCGGGCGCATGCGGTGCAGGAGCGAGACGTACGCGACGCTGCCAACAGAGGGCATCGTGATCAACGCCATCGGGATGTCGGTGGTAGCAGTCGCCGTGGTAGTGCTGTACACCGTCCGCGGCACCGGTGGCTACCGTCTCCGTAAAGTGGCGCAGCACCCCAGCTAAGCGGAGATATGTAGCGCGACCGATTGGGGGTGGAAGCAGTTCAATTAAATTTAACTCTAGTTATATTGGCTCTCGGTGATCATAACATACCTGGCCAGGTTAGACGACGGTGTTACTTTCAAATCTTCGTGTAGGAATGTATGTGGCTGCGAATTGGAAAATAAATAAATAAAAGGATTTCGCCACTGTAGCTATCAGTCTACCTACATAAATTGTCAATCGGTCGTAATAAGTATTCAAATATGACAGGTTGTCAAAACACATCTAAAATTGACACACACGAATGATTAGTGACATATACAACCAACTTTATTTAAATAAGAAGGCAGGCGAACAAACTTTCATTGTATACTAGAGTATTCCACTACCGGAGAGAGAAATCAGCATTTAAACTCGTCAATATCAGATAATATTTAATGATTTCTGAGTCATACCCGGTATGATGAGAATTTTGAGTGTGAAAGAATTGAATGAACACCAATATTATTACAAACAAAATTGAACTGCTTTTACACCAAACGGATCGTAAACCCCACGAATAAAAAAATGATTGTATCGTAATCAAGTGATGATAATTTTGAGTTCAATTAATAATTGAGTTAGAAAGTAACTCTTCAAATGTTCCCAGTCGAATAAATGTTGAATGAATGTCAAAGAACGAAAAGTGGGACATCAATGAAGTATTTTAATTATATTAACATATTATTACATAAGACATTATTTAGCTCAATCTGTTGTTTTATAAACTCTATGTTACATTTTATAAATTCTATTTCAGTGACATTATTCTTGCGGTTGTGCATTGTTCCAATTTGAAATATAATACCTTAATGTGAGTTTATTCCGTCGTGTTCAATTTTATCGACTGATTGGATAAGTAAATTACTTTAATTTTTGGAGTCCAATCAACGATACCCCAGTTAAGACGTAGTTTAGTGGCATTTCAAAATTGAATGTTAAAATGTTTCGGATTAATTAGAACGCAATGATGTCATTGTAGATCAATTTTACTCGCTATGGCTTAACAAACAATACTACAGTCAGTATTTATAAAATGTCGTTCATAATACAATATAAATGAGATGAAAATAAGGAGCATATTGATATTCAACATTTATTTAAATAACACAGTTCTTTCTAACGCAGTCAGTTGCCATACGCATATTTTAGGTAACCTACTAATTTCTGGTATCAAGATTTGTAGGTTTTACTAGGTAGGATATTTTAGCTATAACTTGTATATAAATTTAAATCTAATTAATGTTATGTGCGAGTGTTCGATAGATGTAGAATGTGATGATTTTGTAGTGAAAACCGTTTAAATATTTATTAATTGGTAACTATTACATAAAATAAAGAAAATTAGAAAAGTATTCAATGAATCGCTAAACTCGTCTGTTTCGAAAGATTTATTACTTTGTATAAGCAAACATAATATTAACCAATTCAATTTTATAATAGTCGAAGTAAGTAGAATAACAGGAACTCAAGATTTTTGGCAAATATTATAGTAGAGAATGAAACGATTTGTATGACATTTACAGAATCTTTGCATCAACTTTAAATTGTAAGAAGTGTTCATTCGAGTTGCCAAATTCGATGTAACGTAATATTTTAATAATTATAATCGATTGTAACTGTGTATTACATTCATAACTACATGTAGCATGTCTATGGTAATTATAGGATAATGCTCAATGTGTTTATACGAGGGGTACCTACATATTATTTCCTTGTGTAGAGGATTGAATGAATTTTCTATTAATTAGATAAATTTGTAATTTATATTCCATTTTTGTATAAAATTGCATTCCATTGAAAGATATAAAGAGGCTGTTGAACATTCTTTTTGATGATATACATTCATTGCATATGAAGACTGTGTTCGATAGTGGATTTTGTCGTTTTAAATACAAAATTTGCGGTAATTTTACTTGAATACAAACTACTATTCCAGTTATGGATCCCTTTAAGACACCGGGGCCAACTTTTATAGATTCCCTTTACGGCAATGGCAGATTTCGTTATATTGTTGAATGTTTGATACTTTTATTAATATTCTCAAACGAACAGATTTTGTTTGCACCAAGAGAATTAATGTGGTACCTGCTTATTGACGTAATATTTAAGAACTTAGTAATGTTATGATCGTTTGCGTTTCTACATTGGTTGCGGATCAACTGACCGTTGATTTTAATGCATTTTTGAATTGTTGATTTCGAGTTTCACTCAAACTATATTAGAAATATAATTTCGTGTACTAGTTATGTTGATTACAGTTGTATTGGTTACTGTGAATTTTATCACTGTTTTACATTTTGAAATATTTATACGCATTCATAATGGTACATTAAATACTTGTATGAAATAATCAGTTGTTTTATTTATCTTTCCCTAATCCCAACTTCTTCAGAATGTATCTTAGAATTTCTGTACATTACAAAGTATTTAATCCGATATCAGATTAAGAAAAAATAATGTAAGAGACAGTTTTGTAATTGTAAACCTATACAAATAAATGGTCTTAAATCCTTGAGCTTTGTATCAATGCAAATATTAAAAAGACTGTGTTATGAATAGTTATAAATTTTATCTTTAACAGTTCAAATAAAATGCAGGGATTAATTCAGATTTTTATTAGTTGGTATACAGAAAAGTCAGTTTTACATATCATCAAATTTAATATTAACTAACAATATTCCATAAGGTAATATGGAGACATTTCAAACATCTTCACACACTTTAAGTTGCTTAAATAAAAAAAATATATATAAACAGAATATTATTAATCTGTCCATAAAAATATGCAAGTTATTTCTTACGCCTCGAGTCTCAGATTAAAAATCAAAACTCTAGAAATGTCAAAATTTTATAAAACTTTAAATTTATAAAAAGAAACTAATTATAATTAAATTTTAATAATTATTAAACACGTAATGTAATATACATCATTTTACTAAAGCCATAGCGGATAATATCTGAATTTGCAATAGAATGTATGTAGGGCGTACGCATTTTATGGACAGATAAAAAATAAAACACGTCGAATATAACATCATCTACCATATTAAGTACGAAAATTACGTATTGAGAAAAGAAAAATCATTGTCTTCATTTTAGGCTCAGTATGTTAATTTTTCAAGTTATCTAATAAATTTAACACACTTCTACTATATTAAAATTAGATTTATACTATATTAAAAAGCTTCCATTTTTATATTTTTAACTTATTAAGAGTGGAACGATAAATGCGATTTATTTATTTAGTTATATCGATTTATCCATATAGATAATAAATTCCTTACCATACGCAAGACACAAACATTACTGAGATCTTTAAAGTATATAAGCTTTGTCTGTATCAATAACGCTGATCGTCCAGTCGCTACCGCTCAAGCACCCGGTAAATGCTACATTTACCGGCATTAAAAGAGAAAGTCAGAGAGTATATAGAAGTTAACTCATTTATAAAAACGTGTGGACGATAGATCGTTAACAGATTTTATCGAATAAAACACACATATTGTACCCTTCGTCTGTCGTTTAAGCGTCAAGAAAACAGGTTACGAACGTATCGGTCACGTGGTAGTAGCCAATGGGCCGTCAGCCTTAGGAAAAATATATTTAAACCACAGATATAGTTTGAGTTGAAAATGTGATTAATTCAAATTATTCTTAATTAAATCAAGTCTAATTGCATTACACGAGACACAAAAAAAATTATTAACAGGAATCAAGGTTGAATTCCAAAAATATGTATTTTATTTGTAAAGAAAGTTTGAAATAAGCATACAAATAGGGCACGGCACCGGAATTTGTGTTAATGTTTGTAAACCATCAAGTTGGGCACAGGTCTTCTCTCAGATTTAGTGGGGTTTAGGTCATGGACTACCGCGCTGGCCAAGTGCGCATTATTAGACCTCATACACCCTTGAAAACTCTGTGGAATCTGAATTTACCGAAAAAAATCTGCATATCTGAGAATTCTTCTTTTGTTACGTTACTTCGTCCTTAGTTCAAGCATGTGACAATTTAAATTCGAAAAATCAGAGATGTGTGCCTGAGATTCGAATATTGAACTCCCGATTGAGATAAATTATTTAAAACATTATTATTACGTAAAATAACAACAAAAGGGTATTGGACAACACTCAAATACACTTCAAAGATCTCATTTCACACTAAAATCAGCAATAACACAACTGTAAATTGAAGACGAACTTCGTAAAAGTATATTAAATAAAGCATATGCCATACATTACAAACATCAAAACACACAAATCTATGTTTATTTTTGGCTTAAACATTGAGCACAATAATTTAAAACATTTTTAAATATGTATTTATTTAGACCTACATTTCATTAAAAAAAAATGTTTATGATAAATAAGTTTAGAGATATTTTTAATTTCTTTATTGAGTATTAGAATTCCTTTACTTTTAACATTTTATAACTATAAATTTGGTGAAACAAATACTTAAAGATGATATTTACTTATTCCAAAATAATCAAATCAATTATTATACTACAGATGTAGTACAGTATAGATGTAACATTTATAAGAAATTTAAATCTTGAATATATTTTTTATTTAAGTTTAACGAGAGTAGACATTATCTTAATATTTTTACCCAAATAGATTATTATTATAATCCAATATTATTCTACGATTCAAAAATCGAATTTGAAGAAAACAATGCTTTAAATTTTTATACAATATATGGTAGGTACGTGAACCCTGATTGGTCAGTGTAAACTGTCAAAATATAATAAGTAGTTACTCAAAAGTGAGTTCGTTTTATCCATGGGTGAGTATAGATGACGGAGTTATTTCCCCTTGCTGAAGAAATAGAAAAAAATCAAACAGAAGGATTTTTTTGTTTTCTTGTCGACACATTATTATTTGTTCCGAATCTCCGTTAATTGGGTGCGTAGAAAATCAGACCAGTTTTATTCCGAGCGCCGGTGTTCCATTTCCTTCATAACAAAGCTATAGCTATGATGCAAACATCTATGCATAATAAAAAATAAATAAGGGTAATATTCTGAGAAATTGAATTTAAATATTATCTCGTTGTGAATAAAATGATCAGTAATATAACAGACACACAAAAAATGAGAGTCACATATGAAAATTTTGAATGCCAAATTCATTAAGTTAAATTTATAATAACATATACATATAATAACAGCTCTCTACTTATTATATTTTGATAGCGTAGACATTGTGCAACAAGGGAAAAATGATTCTAGCTACATAACATAGTTTACGACATATATAATGTAAATATTTTAACGTGTATCTTATATTTATCAAAATTGCAAATCCAGTTTCAGAATGTGTTCAAATAAATGCATATTACAAATAGAAGCTTCCACTATAAAGTTTCATTATTAATGGCATGAATACAGTTTGCACGCAGCAAGGTGTTTTGTGTGTGTGAATCAGGTGCTAAAAGTTAATTTCGTAGATGGCGCCACAATATTTAGACACATAAAATAGTTTTTTTAATAAGTTTCTGTAAAGTACTGTACTGTATTTGTTAACGTTACGAAAGTGTTATATTTTGTAGATAACGTGGGCGTATTTCTAAGAGACATAGAGATGAATCATTCAAAAACCAGTAAAATGGCCAAATTTCAGTTAGGCACATTCATTTAAACTTTGTTAAACAATCGCTTGTTTTAGATAAAACTTTGAGATCAAGAATAATGATTTTTTTGCCACGTGCGACTAAAAACACGGAAAAAATCTCCTAAAAATTTCCAATGGCGCCTTTTGCGATTAAGAATTATAGTATCGTCTGCCACACGTAAAGTACACATAAAATATATTTTGGAATATAATAATACATAATTTGATTCCTTTACCAACTAACTATACAGCTCGCATACTCTACAAACTATGACAGGAGTCCTTAAGTTACTCAATTCGTATTTCTACGTGTTGTACTTTTTCAAAAAATATTAGGCATATGAAATAGATCAATTTACGCAACAGATCTTTGATTTAATTTAACTTCATAATTCAAAATATCTATTACACTGCAATAATATTTTAGTACACACGGGACGTATTAGTCGTGTTCATATGTATTCGCGCGCGATAGTAGCCTTTACTAAGACTATGGGCTATATAAGTGAGGAGGGGGGAGAGAGATCCGGATTCCTGTCTTAATAATGGGCGAGAAATGAAAAATTTTTTCAAAGAGGAGGTCCTTTGCTTTTTTTGGTAAATTTCGGAAAGTAGTCTACCTTTATCGCTGAGCGCACAGCCATCCCTACAACCTTTAACTACGCCCATAATTACGACTCTACAGCCCAATGCGTACCCGAGTTATATTAACACCCATTTGATAAAGTACTTCACGTAGAAACAAGTTTCATTAATGTCTATTTATGTTCTAAATACAGATAAAATCTTCAAAGCGTGAACATGTAGCTTGCGACAAAAATTGTATTTATTCGTAAAATATGAATATTTAATGGCGTGTTCTGTATATATTTTGATCACTTTCGACTAGCAAAAATATCGAATCTGTGTCATAAATATCGAATCTGTGTCATCGACTATAATTTCGTAGGTACTAACTATAATTTAATAGTAATTCAAATTTAGGCTCAATTTTTAATTTCATTAATATAGATAATCTATTAGCTATATATTTAATAAAATAGACAACACCTTATAAAGTGGCAAAATGCCACAGAACAAGGAAAAAAAATGGGGCACATAATATTATCGTATAGGTAAATATGAGCCGTGACATTTACTTCTAACTTCCTAACCCGATGAATGACGGCACCGGGTAAGAAATTACTTATTGAAATTTCTTTCTTATATTGGAAAGTAATGTCTACGAAATAGGGTTGTAACGGAACTCCGCCTCCGCCTCCGTTACTGCGGAACTTCTGCGGAAATTTTCGCGCAAATTATAACTGAGGTTTATTTACGTTGATCTTGACGTACAACGCGCAAGGAGGGACACTACGCGCGAGAGCGATGCGGCCGCTCAGCCACATGTTGCAACTAGATGAATATCTCTATTATGATAGAAATGTAACATCAAATATGTATATAGTTTTTTCTTGCATATTTCGCACTTACTCAGTGGTAAGTGAATAATAATTTAGTGTCCGCCGGCATGGAAGGCGACAAATTCGCAAAGCTGTTGTTCGTGAACATAATTTTCCACTTCTTTATTTTGATTATTAGTAATTATTTGTCTTTTATAAGAACTGTGCTATGTAAAGTTCACCTTCACCTACGTTAACTTTCGCATCCGCGTGTGAACCTCTTGACTTCCGCATCCGCCTCCGCTAAGATGACCTCCGTTACAACCCTACTACGTACTACTAATCATATTTTAGTCCACTTAATTTTGCTGATTATATAACTATTACTGGAACGCTATTAGCAAAGATGTAACAACTAATACTTTCGCATAATAATACATAAATAATTAGATATACAAATATTACGTAAAAGAATGTTACTGGTACATTTCATAATTAATCATTGGCAAGTATTCTAACTGGGGCTTACTGCGTCGAAGTATTACAATAAAATAAAAAAGTTATAACTAATACCATCATTGACAAACAACGGCTTTATAGTAATAACATTAGAACTCCTTAAAAGAGATCGTAAACATCTGTATCACGTATTATAGTGATGATCATGAATATTACAAACTAATACAGGCATAGATTAACGATAACAAGCGTATACAGCAACACATAGGCATACTTAACATATCTAAAATTAAATACTGTCATGATAATAAAATAGTAAACAATATACAGAATAAACTAAATCGAGCCACGAAACATTGGCTTCAAGTGTAATTTGATTGGCGTTAAAAGTGTTACCGCTGAGCGTTACATCCAAATGTTTGTGTCCCATATTTAATTTATTGAAATTCGCTTAACACTTGAAATGACGCTCGAAGCTTATGTTTCTTGGTCTCCGGTTAATAGATTTAATATTAAACAAGTTACCAGATTTTAACAACGCGACTTATTAGTGAATTTACATTTTGAGTGACTATGTAACTATCAATTAAATGTTTAAATTTGAACTTGATAAGACAAATGATTTTCACAATCAGAACTTAACAATACGTGAGTAACGAAGTTCCCATTCATGATCAACATTGTTTTATAATTATTTTTAAAATCGAGATTAAGTCTGTAAAACATAATTACTGGCACATAGCAGATATAATATTAGGCCGAAAATTACAGAGTGGTGATAGGAATGTGCGTAAATGCTTAATGTAATAAACGTAGATTTTAGAGTAATATTATCGCGGAATTGATAGATATTAATATGTTACGGGTACTCAGGATATGCGGTTTTGAATCTCTTTTTGGCGATATTTCGACCCAGTTACATGGGATCGTGGTCACGGCGAAACTGCGGTGGCGGGGAGAAACCGTTGACAAGCACTAGTGGTAGATTAACCTATCTACCCTACGTCTAGTTCGTTTTTTTTTTAGGTTCCATATCACGACACACAACACTAACCTTATCTTTACGCATCGAACTTTGCATTATTTGTGATTTACATAAACTAACCACTGGATTCCACGTTTGCGCTAATTTAAAACCACCTTCTCTGTTAAAGATCTTAGGAAGTTATTTGATCTTTATTGCTTCTCTAACTAAACGTGGAAAGCAATCACGCTCAGCGGAGATCACCTGAGGTGTAACTGGGTCGAAATATCGGCAAAAAGAAATTCAAAACCGCATATCGTGAGTACCCGTAACATATTAATATGTAATAAACGCGTATTTAAAATATAATTCTTAACCCTTTTCCGAATAAGAAAGTTGGAATGACTCAGTTATTAATAATATTGATACATTTTTCAGTTACAACATTTTCACCGTAATTGTCCATAGACTTGGCCAAAAAATTGGCATAAATTAAGCACTCACCTGTCTACAATCCACAATAGCTTTCATTTATAATCATATCACTTCACAACACAAAAAAATCTTCGTTAAGCATTTTTAAAATAAAGGTCTAAAATTATTATAGTTGCAATATGTCATATTATAACAAAGTTATTCATACTAATACAAAAAGCGAGCCTCTTTTCTAAATGACAAATATTTTAAGGACCATTGCTTTGAATACTGTTTAAACATATTTATACAGAACTTCTTCAACAGTACGTGAATGAATATGCAGTTTCAGATGGCGTTGAAGCCTACAAACGAATCAACTGTATCAGAATTAAACTAGCGAATTAGAATCTATTCTAAAATCTAAAACTTAAGAGCTGCCAACTGCAGTAGACGCATATAATAATTGACTGACCAATATAACTGTAGATAGTAACTTTGAGGATTGGCTTATATACAAAACACTATGTGTATCTTTGGTGCAATAAATGGCACAAACATAAGCTCTAATGGATAGTTCACTAAGTACTTGTTCGTTTTAAAACATTTAAGAGAACATTCATATGTTTTTTAATTAAGTCAACACACCAATTAGATACTTTAAATATATATTTTTTTATATTTATTTTTTATAATCTGCATTTTTAGTTTGAATATTTTCCATTTTCGACTTAGACACTACGTAAGTTTTAAAATGTATTATTTATGAGTATTCATATCTTTACTCAACACGTATTTAATTTAAACAGTTCAATAAATATAGAAAATACTGTAATTTACTCTTTTAAGTAACTTTAATTTACTTAGAAGAAAATATGTAAACTTCATTGAATTTTAATCGTAAAACTTGTAAATGCATTAAATTGTGCAATATCTAACACTTATAATATGGAGACAAATATCTTTTTTATTTTAAATATATCATATAATATAACATGAAATGTTTTTAAAAGGTACCACACCTATGACGAGTAACATATACGAATATATGACGAGTGAACATCAAATTGAAAATTTATAATCCTTATATTTGATATTGATTTGAATGTTTGAGATACTTAAGATGTCTTTTTTTCTTTACCATAGACATTGTATTTTATTTAGATTCAATAACAAGGGCCAAATTTAGAGTAAACTAACACAGCCGAATACTAAATTTAGAACGATAAGAATTTCTCCAACTCCCAGTCTAAACTCGCTACTTTCGGGTCAATGGATTCATGTCTCCGTGCTTCGAGCATCCGTCTGATCCCTAAACCTTCAAGTTTCCGTTTCCAATAGGTGTTCAAACCTTAGGCCTTGAAATATTGTGGGAACTCATTAGATATGGCCCGGACTAAGGCCTGGTCGTTGAGGCTGCACTCTCCCTCCTCGCAGAAGATACGAGCGAAGCAACGCAAGAGGTCGTCCCTACGGTGTAGGTGAGCGCCGTAGTCGGTGTTCCGGATGGTACCTTGTAGGATCCTCAGGTACTGATGACGACGCTGAAACACATATTTTTATTGTGAAACATCTTTAGGCACACGTAAACCAGATTGTTGGCGTGGCGATCGAAACATCGTATTTATTTCATCGCCATCTTTTATACATCTTCGGAACTATTAAGTATCGAACAAAACTAAGCGGGCTGCGGTGTTACTTCAATTTAGTGCGGGGTATTGTTAGTAGATGGCGTTATTTTCATTATGCTATATATTTAGTTCCTGCCTCAATCTTGTATTTTATGCATTACTTGTACCAACACAATGTTTCACATCTACCAGGCGTCCCGTAACGGCTATTTTTTTCGTATTAAAGTTGATGCTAATTAAGTGATAGCATTTGAAAAATGGTAGAACCAGTACAATACAACTGGGGTGATATCACTGTTACACTTATTTATTGCGTAAAGCAGTTTTATGTTTCGTAGGGATGGTGTGGATGCCGGCTTACTTATATATGAGATGCACATCTTAGTGTCAACACATTTGTGATCAGCTTCAGGTAAAAGCCCTGTTCTGCGTGGAGTTTGTTACAGACATTCATGGGCCGTAGTGATCACTTAGTATCAGATGGACTGCATGCATGTTTGCTATATAAAACTTGTGACCGAGCCCAGGAAGGATTTTATTCTCCTTTAAGATGTATTATCTGATGATAATACATCTTAAAGGAGAATAAACTGAAACTATTTTTTTTAACTTTTTAAGAAACGCTGTGAAACTAATACATCTCCAGACAATGCGTCAATTTTACTCCAATTTGACCACCGTTTAGAGGCAATATAATGCAATATAATACAATACTACAACATACAATACAATACAATGCTTATTTACAATTAGTTGTTTAGACAGACAGAGAAAAGCTCGTTTTATTATATGTATGTATTGAGTCATTCACTCACAGTATCACCAGGCGACAAATCAGCGAGTTGGCGCACAATGATGTCAATGGCCACTTTGACGTCGTTCGTGTAGAAGTGTTCGGCGGTCTTCTTGCGGC
>MOOZ01000894.1:79370-92201 GCA_002930495.1 Cecropterus lyciades | reverse complement strand
GTGGATCCCGTACAGATACTCGTAGTTTCTTGAAGTTTTATTTCATTGTTCAACGATAAATAATATGTGGGTAAAAATATATATTTCAATTTTTGTTTATGGGATATTAAGTTACTTTTCATTCGGTCGCCCAAAACTAACAATCAAAAACATATGTGTGACACTCTAATGGTTTCAAAATTGCACGTCATTAAAGAAAACGCAGATATGTAAAATTTAGTAATTTTCCTCTTCTTTCATTGATGTTATAGTTGTTATGGCGTGTTAGGGAAAATAAATAGATCAGATTTGCATGCGCTGATGTAGGTATTTTTGGAACGAAGTTCCTTAAGGCGGCTCATGGGGTGTTGGTACAAATCGTCACGTAACACGCACGCGCTCAGCACAGCATAGCTGTGCGCGTGCGTGCATATATCGAGAAGCCGGGCTAAAATAAAAACCAATTCCTCCATAACTTACTCATTTATGTCAATTAGCATGTCATA
The DNA here is from genome assembly GCA_002930495.1 of Cecropterus lyciades. Classification (NCBI taxonomy): domain Eukaryota; kingdom Metazoa; phylum Arthropoda; class Insecta; order Lepidoptera; family Hesperiidae; genus Cecropterus; species Cecropterus lyciades. The sequence goes on along the minus strand of MOOZ01000894.1, from coordinate 91,716 downwards.
AGGTATATGTGAAACAAAACATGTCTGCTTTTTTATTATTTTTTAACGTGTCACAAAGCAAAAAATCAGCCAAGTGCGAGTCGACCTCGCGCACTAAGGGTCGGCGCTCAACATATTTTGATAGATTACAACGACGTATCTATGTTCTACAAGTATAAAATATGAGCGCCGACTTTAGAACTTGTAATATGTAATTATTTAATTTAATTTTTTGCTTTTTTGTGCCATAGATGTCGGTTTCTATTTCTTTGTATTTTTTTTTCACGCTTTTTAGTGATAATAAACTTATATTTGTATTAATATAATGTCACTATTTTTGCTAAGCGTTGGCAAAGATGCATTGTATGGGTGATTACTTTAATTAATAAAAATAAAAAATATAGAAAAAAATACGCTTCATTTATTTCATGAAAAACGGCAATTTAACGGCATATATTTTATTTAAAAAGGGGAACCCCTTGTTTAAATTATATAACCTATGTCACTTTACAAACTGAGACGATTCCAACGATATGTCATATGTTACAATCCGTCAAGCGTAACGCGTTGGTGCTGTAACGTGAGCCAAATCTGATACATACACTCGAAAAACAGTACCCTTCTTCTGATGCTATCGAGATTTAAACCTCGAACCCTCGATTGATTTGCCGAGTTTCAACCACTAGGCTATTATTGTTGCAATTTGCAATTTCATCTTTTTTATAGTATGGGAATAGCAAACGAGCATGCAGTCCATCTGATGGTAAGTGGCTACTGCCGCCTATGGACAACTGTAATCAACCCTAGATAAGATCAAAGTCTCACCTAAGGTTAGCCACAGATGCGTTGCTACCCCTGAGGACTGAGATGGAATGCCTCGAAAAAGTATGTCTCCCTTACCACATCCTTCAGACCAGAACACAGCAGCGCATGATTGTATATATTATATATTATGTATGTTATGAGGCAGAAATAGGTGTGGCGGTGGTGCTTCCGGAGTCGAACCACAAAGAGTTCTACCACCTTCAAAACCATCTTACATACATATTATATATTCCATAGGTACATAAGTTTCACGTGTTTATATTATAAATCGCATATATGTATTTGCAAAAAAAGATAGTTTGGGAACAGGCAATAAGTCATAATAGACATTTTAATATTTGTATATGTTTGAAATCGTATCAAACCAAAATTACTGAATTTAATTTAGTAGTTTGAATTAATAACAATTAAACATTCATTCATAATATATGGTCTTTATTTTATTAAAAATTATAAAGTTATGTATTTTTTATTGAATGCGGGTGAAATCGCCGCCACTTAAATGCTAAAATATAGGGTGTAGGTATGAATGAAAACGGGGAATACCTCAGTCGTGTTTATAACAATCCTTTTGTTTATAGTGCACGTGCGGTTAAGTACCGCATATATAAATTGTTTTGTCTCCCAATACGTGACCTAAGATTACAAAGATTTTAAGGGTTTCGTAGTATTTGTGTATGCAATTCTATTGGGGCATTCCACAACATGCCTTGCAAATTGATAAATAATAGTTTATTTCAGCATACAAAAATGGATGATAATCATTAACAATGGTTAGGGTGGCCCCTTTGAGCATTTTAATCTCCTATTACATGCTATTTATTTAGACTTATCTAAATTCCACAATAAGTAGAATAAAATGAATGAATGAACTCCATATTAAATTAGTATAAAAATTTATGATTTGCATGTTTATATTAGAGATGTGCCGGATCGTTAAAATAATAGATCCGCGGATATGGATACGAATACGGATCATTAGTGTCCAGATCCGTGGATATGGATACGGATACGGATCCCAACTTTCATACAAATTTACTTATCCGTGTCCTTGAAGCGACAGTTGCTTTATTGACATGTGCCTGCCTGTGCCCTTAGTACGAGTTTATTACTTTTCTCTTAACAATAATTGTTTATGTTTCTTCCTATCATTGCTAAAAACTGTCATTGTATGTACTAACATATAATGTTATAATATTGATTTTTGCAAAATGAGTTAAATATGTGATATTAGAAACTATATAGAATTTAATACTATTTCATTGCTACCTAATCGATTGTGTATATATAGAAGTTCGTATGTATAATGAATTTATAAATGATATGAATAGGTATAAAAGATCCGTTTATGATCCGCCCAAAAAGTAGCGGATACGGATATGGATACAGATTTTTCTGATGCCTCGGATATCCGTGGATATGGATCTTCGGCACATCACTAGTTTCTATAGACACATTACTGAGCATGGATACAACTTACCAATTATACGTAGGCTTGTTCTACGCCACGATGACCCACTGAAAGCTGAAGGAATTTATATCAAAGTGTTTAAAACTGGACACTAATAAGTAATAATACCAGCCTCGGCCTCTAAGCCGCCGTTTTTATTATCACGACATTGTAACTGTCAAAATGATATGCCAAAGCTCAGTATATCGATAAAGATGATTATAACATGAACGTATATCAAAAATTACATTACTATTATTCTTATAGTTTAGACTGTATCTATATAAGGTACATATTTATTATCATTTTTGCCATTATAACCGTGTCACAATTTAAAGCGTGGGATTCAATGCTGAGTATATAAGTTGCATGAAATATAATGTTTTCTTTTAATATTGTGTCGGGTTGACGGAATATAACTATCCTGTTTCCACTCGAGATGGCTCGAAGTACCAAACAAAAACTTCCTGCAGAATTTCCATTCAATTAACTGTGCACGGTAACTCTCTTAACTTTTTACAGACGAGTTATCCGTGACCATCCAACTTGAATTAATTCTATAAATAGAACGTCAATGTAATGTAATGTATATTTTGTTCCGCTCTTCTCAGTTTTTAAATACTTTGTAGTGTTTATTTGTTATTATGTGGACGGACAGAGGAGTGTTAAATTCTGGAGATGTACAGCCTTAGGAACACTAGGTTTGATCAAAACGGACTCATTAAACATGCGAATGTATCGTAATCGGTTTTTTACCGTTAAATTATATTACAATGCAACTAAATTACTTAACTTAGGTACCTACTCGAAGAAAAAGGCTAACCGCACATTAACATTATTCCTTGAGTGATACCTCTTTTTTTGTTCTCGAAGGGGAATCTTTCAAAAGGTACCCGACGTCGTGGGAGCGACGTTGGATTATGTGGGATTTTTACCGCACTAAAACCCCCCCGGTAGCCGACTCCGGCGTTACGAAAAGGACTCCGGGATATCCAAAGGAACGCAACCGGAGTCCTCTAAGCGCGTTGCCCCGTCGGGCTCTATCCAGGTGAGCGGCTGGGCCCACCGCAACATCTGGTTTTTACAACGGTATGCGACCACACATACCGTCGTCCTTCTCGGGGTCGCCTGGCTGGACGGTTTGAGCTCCCACTCTTGCCGCCCGCTACTCCGGAAGCCCTTTAGTCGCCTCTTACGACAGGCAGGGGATACCGTAGCCCTATTCTAATCCCGGAACTACAACCTGGTTACTAAAGCTACAATGTTGTTTCGTAAACCGGTACAAAGCAGTTAAATTTGCTGCTTGACCAACTTTCAAGCAAAATGGTAATTTTATTCAATAAATTTGTCAGCACTCGATTGTTTACACGTATAGTGTGTCTATCCAAAGTGTATACACGTTATATATATGTATAAGGTACTAAAAAGTCTCCGAGTCAGTTTTGGTAGTCGCATTAACCATTATATACTGGGTAAGGCTGCTTAATCGATAGGGCTGTATGCCTTACTGATTTAAAAAACGTTCAGTCTATATAGAGCGTAATTAAAAAATATTTAGCATTAAGTTCGCCTTTTCTACCACAAATTCAATAAATAATAAATAAATATTGGTGATCGCCGATCAGTTGATGGTCTTGGAGGTACCTCAAGAGCTGTGTATTCATCGCACGCTCAACTGAGCGTAAGGTAACATTTCGAAGCAGTGAGGTTATCGTTACTGACCTGTAGTTTGCCTGGTCACTTTGATCACTCTTTTTCGGGGATTGGCTGAACAAGGACCGAATTTATTGCAGACGGTTCTTGTCCTGTGGTGTGGGAAAGCGAGAAAAAACGCGTTAAGACGGGCACCAAATTGGGAGTATACATCCTCAATACCATTGTGGGAATTTCGCCTGGCTCACTTGACTTTTTGTCATCAAGGAACAGTAGAGTTTATCGGACAGCCTTTTGCGTGAAGCGTATATTAGGCATGGAGCACTCACATTGCAGGATGTTAGGCGGAGTAGACCCTCTGTCATCAAAAGTCGAATTTCAAGTAAAGAGAGTACCAAGAAAAACAGCTCCATTCCGAAGAGGCGTCAGTAAGGACCGATGGAAATTACTCTCTACAGCTTTGACCAACATTGATTTCACGTCATCTCTGTTGGATTTGTACAGGCCTTTTTTTGCAATCGAACTTTTGAATATTAACTACGAAAATTATGAATCTTTCAAAAACGTTGTAAATTCTAATTGATTTTGATTGATCAGATTGCATTTTTGTCAGCAACATTATTTGCAACAATATTTTGTTGTCATTAAAAGTGTAAACTTGTAACTTTAATGTTATTAAATAGTTGTTCTGGGTAAAAATGTACAATAAGTATTCGTCAAAAATTAAATGTATATACTTCGTAAAGTAAAAGTTTATCACCAAAACAAGTTATTCAAGTTCAATTAATAATTTTATCCTTACCTCAAAAGTTGTTTAATAACTAGAGAGGGTTGCAATCAATTATGGGCCATCGAGAACTTCTAACACCGCCAAGATTCATTACAGTATCTTTGCAATCAAGGTGTATTAGCAAAAAAATGTCGATTCTTGTTCCATATACTTTATGTAAATATTTAAAAAATATAAACGTTTCATATATAGCACAGTAAATATATTAAAAAGGGATAAACAAAAATATAAAATCATATCCTGTTTAAATAACGTATTGAATACATAACAAATGTGTTAAACATTTTTTTAAAGTATAGAAGTAACAAACGAGCCTGCAGTCCACCTGATGGTAAGTGGCTACTGCCGCCCATGGACATCTGTAATCAACCCCAGGTAAGATCAAAGTCTCATGAGGACTAGGATGGAATGCCTCGGAAAAGTATGTCTGCCTTACCACACCCATCAGACCAGAACACAACAGCGCATAACACTGTTGTTATTACGCACAAACAGGTGTGGCGTTGATGCCTCCGGAGTCGACCCACAAAGAGTTCTACCACCTTTAAATGCATTGGCATAGGCATATACAATTCTATTGTCTACCAATTGACACTTGTCCAGCGCGGTGGACTATGGCTACAACTTTCTAATTCTGAGAGAAGACCCGTGCCCAGCAGTGGGACAATAATGGGTTGACGATGATATGCAATTCGCAATAATGTATGCCAATACTTAACATGCGTACATAATTTATGTACGCATCTATATTGCAACATGAACCTTTCTTTACCATTGCTTTACTTTTAAAAAAATTTATATTCGGAGTTGCTCTAATAGAGGTAGATGTGCTCTGGTAGAGGTGTATGATTTGTACACGTATATATTATAATACGGACGTAATACAACCAGTATTTCCAGATATTCACTTTTTATTCCAGATAGTATCTATTCATTTCTAGTACCTTTATCATTACCTCACTCTAATAAACTATTTATATTCTGAGTCTTTAACAATTGCTTACCAGTAATAATTATTGTTTACCGAGACTTACTTGTTACGTTATTGATGAAGTCGAATGATTGCGTCCACCCGACTGATATGAGTTCCGATATTGTACATTAGCGTTATTTTGTTGATATTTTTATTATATTAAGTACTCGTCGACTCAGTAGGGATACAAATGCCTGTTATGTTTACTTAAAGTGGTTTAAACTTTACACAGATACGAAAATCGCTTTAATACTTACTTTCGGATCGACTATCACACGATCTTTATTAAATTTGCTCTTTGAAAAATGGAGAGTAGAGTGTTATGGATATAAATCTTACATCCTTTTAGTAACGGCACGCTTTAAGAAACTCCTCAAGATACGAATTAATTTTTGTTATTCTTCAGGTTTAGTTACGTCTGATGCATTGTCATATTAATTTCCATTTCAATGCACGTGGTCAGACATACGCATAACTCTTTTAATTATTTATTTTTGTGTACTTGTTAATATTCTTTTGGTTTCTGCTTATTAAATAACGGGAGGTGTACGGGAGCGCCGGGGAAGCCCGTTGAAGATAGTAGGATGTAACGAGATAACGTACAGTGAGTCTGTGACGTAATATTACAACACAATCTGATGAACTTTGCACCAATATCAGCAGAACACTTCGACGCTGGAAAGCGAACTTGTCGTATTTCGAAAAAATACGAATTGAATGAAAATACATAAAGACAATTACATTAATCTTCGGTTTTATAAATAAGAAGTAATAGTTTGTAGATGAAATTTCAATGCTTTACAACATAAGCTACTAATATACTTTCTGACTTGAATGAATTAATAAAAAAAAAATTTTTGGCACTGTTTCATTTTTTGAGATACGACAAGTTCGCTTTCCTGTGTCGACTTGATATTATATTGCTCAGTAGTTACTCAATCATGTCAAAGTACATGTACATGCAAAAAACATGCGTCACTGGTAAATACAGTTCAACGAACCTTCTGCAAGTGCAAGTAATAGAATCCATCTGTTACATAGTAAAATTATAGCCCCCGTTTACTTTGCTTAAGAGCATCCTTCAGTTGTTCAGGCAGAACTAAAATTCATATTTTATAGTCATTACTAGTGAATGAAAATTTTAATATATTTTTACAACACATTATTTTCATTAAAATGTAAGGAATACTTTATTACATACAGTACCTCTTGAAGCTTAAATTAACCCTCTACTCTTTGTTACTTATGTCTTCGTCCCGCGAGCGTGCAATGTGTAAGGCCGTTAGTGCCGTTATTAAGGACTGAAAATTTTCCTTTTTTCTTACAATAAAAAATATAGCAATGCTTTATTATATGTAGCACCTCTTAAAACTTAAATTAACCATCCACTGTTTTATACTTAGTCCTGCGAGCGTGTAATTAGGTGCCCCAAACATTCTTAAAGTCGTTACCGGCGAATGAAAATTAAGTTTGGGAAGCAAGTTCAAGTTTCATTATATTTAAACAGTGTTATTTTGATAAGGAGTATTCGCTCTTTAAGCCATTTTACAATAAAATTAAAATATAAATAATTAGAAGCAGATGCTACATGGTCAAGGTCGGCAGCCCATTGATATCTGAAATAAGCCCCAGATAAGATAAAGGTCTTACGTGAAGTTGGCAACAGTTGCGTTGTTACCTATAAGGACTAAGTTGGAACGCCTCGGATGACCCTGTCTCCCACATAATTCAGACCAGAATGGACTGCTGTTATTAGGCAGAAATAGGTAGGAGTTGAAGTATAAATGATTCTACCATCAACAAGTCTGCGTCAGATGTTTTCAACCCCCGACAAGATTTAACGTCTGCTTTTCAACAATGACAAATCTGTACCGGGATGCTAATGATAATATACATTACAAAGCCTAACCTTATGAAACAAAGTAAAGTGATTTCTTTATTTAAGTTTGCTTGCGAAATTGCATTGGGGTCCCCACATTGAAAAATTGTCGGGTAGACTCAGTTCGGCGGTCTATGCTGTGAAAAAAATCAGGCATTTGGCTGATGTTGAAACAGCTACAATAGCTTATTTCAGTTACTTTCACAGTATTATGTCCTACGGTGTACTGTTGTGGGGGTGCTCCTCAAACCTCAATTATGTTTTTGTATTGCAGAATAGTGCTATACGAGCCATTTATAACCTGGGTCTAAAATCATCACTTAAAGAATTGTTTAAAGAAATAAATATTCTTACTGTTGTATCTCAATTTCTATACGAAAATTTGATGTATGTTAAGAAAAATATTAATAAATTTAGTAAACGATGCGACACGCACGATATAAATACTAGGAACAAACACGATCTCTCTGTGCATGTTACTCGTCTTCACAAAATTAACAATTCTTTTATGGGTCAATCTATACGCTTTTATAATAAACTTCCAATGGAAATCAGAATCTTGTCAATAAGTAAATTCAAAGCGACTGAACTTTGCCGAAAAGCATATTATAAAATTTCTGAATACATAGAAGACAAAGCAGCTTGGGACTGATCAATAATATGTAATTCAATGGTTAATTGTCAAAGTGTAGCGTATCTTGCCAAACAAGTCTCTGTTTAGTCATGTAAGGCAACATACTGTAGCTAGCTTTTATTGCCCATGTAATAAACAAGATGGTTAAAAAAAACATTCCAAAGAAAAAAAACAAACCCGCTGAGTTTCTTGCTGGATCTTCTCAAATGAGGTCATTTTCCGATCCGGTGGTAGTGTAAGAAAAAATATTGTAAATGACAATTTGTAAGTGCCCCCGTAGGCCGATGCAAAATAAAGACATTTCATTTCATTTCATTTCAAAGTATAGACGTACCTACGTACTACGTACGTATGAAAATGAAGGATACGTATCCAAATAGTGACCGCCACATTTAACGCAAAACATGCATAGTAACTCGTTCCTCTGTACACGAGGCTCTTAAATTAACCTTTAATTAGCCCGCTCCTGCTCCTTTGCAAGCGTGCAAGTAATTAGTATTCTGGCACCCTTGTAGTAAAGTTACAAACAGGAATGAATTTACAGAAGCCACTAAACTTAGGCTGAACGCACATAGGCTAATATCAGTTGAGTAATAGTCGCTAAAGCTATCATATTTTCGCTTAAGCTAGTGTGCCTTCAGTACAGTTTTATTACGTTTCCTTAAAAACAACCTTTTTTGACTTTTTCGCCCATCATTGCAAAGTACATTGCCAGGTATAACCGAAAACAAAAACGTTAACCTGCAAATTATATTGTAATGTATGGACGAAAACGTAAACACGGATTGTTTCCAGGATACTAAGGGCTTTGAATAGTTGCTTAAGTCGGTGCCGCTGGGCTTCCACTTCGTTGCTCGGGCGACTGACGAACGGAAAATGTTTGTCAACGGTCGATTGTTTAAGCGTATGTATAGTTGGAGTCACTGTAAGGTTTGACAGCAGTTTTGATTGAATGAACGGGATGTTCTACCCTCCGGGTCTCTCATATGCAACAGCTAAGTCGACATAAGGGCGGTTGGGCAAGTATTTTCGGGTCTCGAGGGGTACCCTCGAGAGGTACCTCTTTACCCGGGCAATTCTCAAGGAGATCGAACACCTCCCGGATCCTTAACATTTATTTATATATGATAATAAAATGTTAGTAACACATTATAATATAACGTACAAATGAAAAGTTAAGTGTTTAGTTAGTTGACAACAGTTTTGGTAAACGCGTGTTAATTGGCGTGATCTCTCGTACGTCAGATTGTGTACGTCGTCGTTTGTATAAAATAAATTTTTGTTCGACACGTCTTAATTAATGGGCATATAACTGAGTGTCGCTGATAAAACACATCGTAATTAAATTTAATTGATTTTTAGCTGTATTCGGTATTAATTGACACATGCGACAAAAAATACTGCTATGACACATGTGCATCGAGCAGAAAGGAATATTTGAGATATAGAGTTTAGTTTAAAAACATTTCTTTTAATACCCTACTGCGTCAGAATGACGGTTGTTTTTCGAGTTATACGCTCGTATGTGTATGTTTGTACGTACGTATGCCCATTACTTTGGCACGCTTAAACAGTTTAATGGGTTGTGACATATGACACATCATTGGAATCGTCTAAAATTGCAGAGTGTCATTATATTTATCAAGTGGCGCCTGTAAATAGGAAAAGAGGGTAAGATAAGGGGAGAAGGGCCAAGTTTTTTAATATCCTGACAATATTGGTATCTAATGGAAGCTAGTAAATTGACAATAAATGTATAAAGCGAATAATAAATAAAATATTATAAAAACAAAATATCCGACTACAAATTTTAGTTGTAGTAGTCGGGTATTAGATTTCCTAAATAATTTAATAATTTACAGCTAAAAGTGTTATAAAGTTAAAAGTAGTTGAGTGATAGGTATAAATCGGTCTTGAAGTTACATATTTTTTATGTTTATGTGTTGTCCTCTATAAAACGTTAGAGGTCAACCTAACATTTTTTTCAACCATATCGGTAAGTGTCTAAAGAAAAAATGTTATATAGGACGTTTAAAGACAATAAATACCTACAATACATGATATTAAATACAGAATCACCAGATAGGTAAAAAGTAAGGTAAGTGATAAAGATAAGGGATTCCCCTCAATCATTCTATATATTTCTGCCCAAAAATAAAATAACAGATGAGGATTATAAATCATGTAGAGGAATAGGCTGAACTCGGGTTCAATGCAGTGCTAATTTAGAATTCATCCCGCAACTATCGCCTCGCCCAGCTCCGTCCGAATATTTGAAATTGGATTACTTGCACACGTGTACAGTATGTGGGTTTAAATTATGCGACAGCTCATGCTATTTAACAATATTTTAAATACACTCATTTGTGACTATATATGATTGAAACTAGGCATTAAATATATCTAGTTTCAATTTAAACTTAATAAAAATTTTACTTATGAAATTTGAGTATTTATACGGAAAAACTTCCAGTTCCTAAGTCTTAAGGTAAATCTTAATGTTGAAGTCCTATTAATGCTAATTACTTCCATCAATCTAATATAATTTAATCGTAAAATATTGTTATGCTATAAAGTACCAAAATATTACAACAAAAATGTTATTTATTTGCATAAATTTAACTTCAGGATAATGTATGACTGATACTTGAGACCTGACTGAGATATAGGAAGATAAATAAGATTATTAAATTCTACCACACAACAGTATGGTTCCTTTGCATTCCAATTTGAAGGTTATATTACACTTATCGTCTTATCGGCTTAGGTGCCTTCAAGTACGAATATTGTCTTCATCGCGCAACTCTCATTTTAAAGAACTCCCTCTCAACAACCACGCTTGTAATGATCTTTTTGTCCCTACTCTTATTTAGGGATTACAGAGACTTGAACTTTGAAACTAAATTAAATATGAAATAAAGACTCGCTATGCCGTTCGGTAAAAGAGAAGATGTCCATTTAAAAAGTTAGAAAACTAAAGTTGTAACGCCTCGTGATCCGGTGAATCCGTGTAAATTATTACATGGTAAATAATTCTCGTGGATTTGTAGTGTTACAAGTTTTAGTTCATAAAGGGTTTTTTTATATTGCTTTACTATCTTAGTTTTATATTAAATGTAAAATATGAGATCCTATCCAATATATAAGTACCTAAATACCAATACATAAGTAAATAAACACCTCTACAGATCTTCACAGTAATGAAGATCTGTAGAGGAAGAAACCTCGATTCATCTGATGTTAAAATCAACTTCGTAGTTACTTTATATATATTTTCAGATATCCAGAAGCGACAATGATAATTTAATGACCATAGCCTTTTTTAATTTTACTTAAAACAAGAAACAAACACACACACAAAAAATGTTTCATATATTTTTTAACATTGATTTATAGTAATTACAGCCCATTAGGAGAACATTATCCAGGTGATAGCGAGTATGTCGTGAGTGGTTCATGATGTACAATGTTTGCGTAACTAACAGCGGACACTCGCCATACGAGCCCACTCAGATAATTAACGAGCTGTATAAATGTGCGAGTACGAAGGTATGTGTTACATAACAGGTTTTGTCGTGTTATATGACGGAATCATATAACACAACAAAACCACATTGTATCGGGCATTAAAAACGTATGTCCTTTTGATGACAATAAGTGGACACATTTAGAACGCGTGATGCGCTGTATTGAAGGTGGTAGATTTTTTTTTTATTTGATAAAAAATATAGCCGAATTGAGAACCTCCCCCTTTTGAAGGCGATTAAAGATGATTTATAACGAACAAAAATTCGATTAATAACAACAGCAGTTAAGCGTTATGTGGCATAACTCCTTGTTATGAGGTTATGAGTGTAGAAATTGTTATTATAGGCTAAGTAAACTAAATATGCCTCTGTTTCGTACCATACTTAATGACAAAGTTAACGCCAGTCTGTTTAGCGGTCGTTAAGGTAAGATGGAGACTGAGTGGGGACGCGAATGAGTTACGAGGAGAGGTCTCGGATATATTAATGCTTTTAACACTCTCTGTACAACGTTATATCTTAAGTTTGTCTGTTTTAGCAAAAGTATACAGTACGAGCAGTGATAGTCTAGTAGTAAGAATAGTTTCATATAGTGGAGTTCCTTGGTTCAAATAGAACTCATAAAAGTTACTATTG
>MOOZ01000894.1:37235-51470 GCA_002930495.1 Cecropterus lyciades | reverse complement strand
TTTAATTTATTTACAATTCATATGCAAGATGGTAGACGAACTTGGCCTCTTTTTCGAAATGTCCGAAATTCGAATCCTATGTCCCAGTGTCCCAGTCATTTGCGCATTAGAAATTAATCTGAGATAAGACCCAGAAGTTGGACAATAATGGGTTGACGACGAATACAACTTTGATATATACGAGGAATGAAATTCTCTGGCATCTCAACATGAGACGTTAGTACTGATTTGAGTAAAGTTCAAAGTACAGAAGTCACAACGGAATGATATTGTTCCTTTGAAAGCTAGGTTTAAAGGTAACTTGCAAGGATAAGACGACAAGAAAGCATCTGTGACTTCACAACGCAATAGATTTTATGGTATTAAAGCTTTTACATGCACTATGAGAGCTTATTAGTATTTACAAATAAATAACATGAGCACAAAGATGGAACGAAATGTATGTAATGGAATAAAACTTCAATTATTTATTTCAGCGATTTACACAGATCTGATATTATTCTCGTATGGTAATGCGTACAATATAACGACATTTCGGTTAGCGGGGCGTAGGCGGGCGTACCGCTGTATTTTGTCAACATTTTCTTTCCCAATAAAAGGCAATGAAATAAATAGGGAACATAGACGCTTAAAGATCCACTTGGCAGTAATACAAAATAAATTATTAGTACACAGCGGAATGAATTTGATGTTCGCGTAGCGTTTTACCTGTTTAATATTTAATGTTTAATATTTTATTGGTATATATTACTTTACGGTGATCGTTTCCGTGTTCTATTTGTTTTATAAAACAAGTATTATAGGTACATTTAGATATTTATTAGCCACTGGTTGTACATGTATACGCGTATTACAGATACAAAAATATTGGCCTTGTGTAAAGTCAAACTCTGCGATAGTGTAATATGTATAGTGCAATATGTAATAATTTTTCCCTTTATAATATAAGTTCATATACATGGCTTGGAAGCACCTATATTCCATAAAATAGTTATCGTATATCGGAAAAGTAATTGGAGTAAAGAATTACAATTTAGATTTTCAAGGGTAGGAAAAATCTAATATAATTAAATATGTAATTATGATGAACAAACAAATTGTGATGAAAAAATACATGACAAATAAACGATATTTTTTCATTTAACTAGCTGTTACTATTTTATCGTTAATCGTATAACACCATACACTTCTTACCGTTTAATGGTAATGGGTATAATAATAACTAATAGTTTTTGCGTTATACACACACTCGATTCGATTCGATTCGATATATTCGATGATTATGATAACTTAAATTTTATGATTTTGATTGATAACAGTGACTCTCCAATACCAAAGAAAATTATGTAAGTTGACAAAAAAAGATAAGAAGGTACTGAACTGTACTTTGTTTTTCTTTTTTTTACATACGAGTAAATGAAGGAAGCTCGTATATCCTGCACTCTGTGAAAATCTTAACCAATTTTCAAAGGTAAGCAATGTCGGGTCAGGTTAAATGTTGATACAAATCAATATTTTTCCTAAAATTTACAATTTATAATTTTTAAATCTATTTAGGTAAACCTCGTCAATAGTTACCAAATAAATTTAAAAAAATATATAAATCTGTTTAAAAACGAATAGAAAAATGTCCTCAACTGTGATTTTAAAAGCCTATTTATATAGTGACTATAACTATCTCTTTCGCCTCTAAACGTGAACCATGAAAGGTAATCAGGTATCACCTTTCATATACAAACATCTCGTGTACAATCGTCATTGTACAATTTTGACACATAAATTCCCTTGAATATACTACAAGAATACATAATAGACGCTACCTCTAATCATATTGACAGAAGGAAAACGTTAATAAAATTGTTTTATTACTTTGTTATAATTTTACTTATTTTCTTCACATAAAATGAGCAGCGTTTGTGAATTATGTTTGTTTGTTAATTTATTCTCCAACAAACAGAATTTTAGTCATGAATATTGACACACGCTATGTGGGTTTCTACAAAATTCATGCGACGTACAAATGAATATATACCGCGGCGGATGTTTCCGCCGTGCCGTTTCCAAACACTGATCGATTAATATGCATGCATGGATGACGTTACAAATGACGTAGGCACGTCTAACACGCATGTGCAGCAAAACGGCAAACAACACTACTCTTCAGTCAATTTTCAGGTATAATATTAAAATAAAAATACTTATAATCTTATGGTTATCCCACTATACCTCGTAAAACCGTTGGGTATTAAAAAAAACACTTTCTACACTAATAGCCCCACATTAGGATTTTGTCCTGTGTCGTGGTTACCATGGGCACACAAGGGATACACAAACACCCAGACCCAGAACAGAATTTAAACTCATCCTTTAGATGTCTGGTCTTGCCGGGAATCGAACCCGGAACCCACTGCGTGTCAGACCGGTATGGTGACCGCTCCCCCACGCGGGTCGTCAAAATCGGTATGGTATTTGTATTTATCACTAATAGACTAATTTCGGTGATAAGTCAATTGATTATAGGCTACTTTTTACCTTATATTCAAAGTGATAGCTTGGTGCTTTGGAATTCCTCTCACGCTGAGAGTCCGGTGTTCAAATTTCAAGTAAACCCATGCTCAGTACCCGCGCTTATACAAGTATAAGAAATTAATGCTCACAAGCTTTAACATTGCAGGAAACAATTGTGGGGAAACCTATACAGGCATACGCCTGAGAGATATCAAGGGAGTGAAGTCTATCGACCAGTATTGAACCAGTTTACGAACAGTTTAGCTTAGGCTTAGGTCTAAGCCTGACCTAAATTGTTCTCATTGTAAGACGAGACCTGTACCTAACATTACGATGACAATTAGTTAATGATGATCATATTAACACGATGGCGAAGCTGCGAACTCACAATAAATTAAGAACTTAAAATGAGTGCTTATTAATATGTTCCAGGTTAGCATATATGTATATCACTTAATATTACTTTATCAGGAAGCTTTGAAGAAACATTCCGCCATTCCTAATCTAAATTTAAATTAATTACTGCTATGCTACCTCGTGGCTAGTGTAAGAAACATTTTTCCGTTTTAAGTTACTTGTTGCACAATATTAGATCGTGCACCGGAAGGTAATTATAATAGTTGAGCAGCTGCCAGCCAATGTTGATGCAGGGTAAATGGAAACTGATATTTTTATTTTACTGTTTGAGAATGTTGAATGAATAGTCTATTATAATTTTGCTTAAACATGAATATTTTAATATTTTTTAGATAAATCGGCGCTTTTTTAGTTTCGTCCTGTCTGTTTTCGCCCTATCTTTTTTATAGTATGGAAATAGCAAACGAGCGTGCAGACCTGATGGTAGGTGGCTATTGCCGCCCTTGGACATCAACCAGTAATCAACCCTAGGTAAGATCAAAGTCTCATCTAAGGTTAGCAACAGATGCGTTGCTATCCCTGAAGACTAAGATGGAATGCCTCGGAAAAATATGTTTCCTTACCACCCTTACCCTTCAGACCAGAACACATCAGCGCATAATACTGCTATTATTAGGAAGAAATAGATGTGGCGGTGGTGCTTTCGGAGTCGAACATCAAAGAGTTCTACCATCTTAAAACATCTTGTTTGTTTATCCGTATGTTACTAGTATTTCACTTGGAGATCATCATGGTACAAAGGTGGACTTAATGCCATAGGCATTCTCTCCCAGTCAACCTTTAGGGAAAGCAGATATCATTGTACTGTAGGAATATTTCAATGAAATTGTTGCATATGTAACTGCAAACACATAACACCTTATAATAGAAGCCTATCAACATAACAAGTATATTTTTTGCAATTTTAAAGTATCCACTCGAAGCAGCCTCATTTCAGTCTGAAATGTGAAGGTTGATAATTTGTCCGGAACCTTGAAATTTCTCAGAATTTTAAAGTTCAAGGAAAAAACAATTTTCATCTCTTAAAGTGTTCTAAAAAGCGGCAGATTGCGCAAGCCATTGCGATTTTTCTAAATGTCAACTGAACTGAAATTAATTTACTTGAAGGCTCTATCTATTAAAAGAGAGAGCTGTATAAAATATTTAATGTATATTTTATACAACTTTCGCTTTGTATTAATATTCGTAGCACTATCGTCAGTAAAATCAATATTGTAATTCTTTTCAAACTTTATAATTATTACGTATGTAAAAATAAACTTTATTATCCTCATATTGGTTGAAATATGGTGGAGGTATTTAAATGGTACGTAAGACCTTGTATAAAAATCCGATAGAATTTAATTATTAATGTCAATCTTCTCCCAGACACCGCAGCGCTCGGGAAATTGAAGTAAGGTCGTAGTTAAACAGACCAAATTGATTTTATCGTAATAAGGAAGAAAAACTAACCTTTAATGTGTATCATTAAAGGTTAGTTTTTCTTCCGCATCCTTCTGATGAAAGTCACAAAAAAGTGTGCAGCCTACCTGATCTTTTTTAGTCAATGTCATCGAAATATTATCAGGAAGCCCTAATGACTGAGGTTTTTTTCGGTATTATAAACAGCAGTGCTGAGCGCTGCTGTTTTTTACTTTGAAGGATATAGTAAGGGAGACATTCTTATCAGAAGCGTTCTAACTTAGTCCTCAGGACTAGCAATGTGACGAATCTCGGTAAAACTATTCTTATATGGGATTGATAACAGACTTTTATAGGCGGCAGTGGTCACTCGTCACCAGATGGACTGTTTTCTATTTTTATATTATAAAAAAAAATACGTAGGGAGCATAACTAACCAATTAGGATTCAGTTACACAGAATCGCAGCATCATTTGCATCAAAGAACTGTCATGCATATTTCTGCTTCGTAAATTGTGTAATTTAATATCACAGTACGCCTCCGATTTACTTTGTACTCTATGTAGGAATGCTTTGATAATTAGTAAGGATATTAAAATGGATAAGAGGTAATCTGCTGAGTTGATTAGTGAGTTGATTTATTTTTAATGCCGGTAATTGTTTACTCCCGCGTCCTTTTATATCATCTTTAAATATTCTTGTCATGGATTTGTTTAATTAATGAGACTGATTAACACAATTATTTATTAAGACCTCATTTAAGAAGGACTTAAACTAAAATAATTTCAAAATTACTATTATTAATTATAACAAGCAGCTCGTCAAAATCTAGATTCACGTCCGGCGTGACCATCGATGTCAGGTGATGGGAGGAACCTGGTAATAGACAACTAGTCTTAATATTTACCAGTAACTAACGTAGCTCTAGTTTCTTTATTTATTTGAGGAGAAAGGAGGAGCATTTTACCTATCGAAGCCAAGTTAGAACTGCATATGCCGAAGGCTGCATCGTTAAGGTGAACTTAGTAGTCAGTATGACAACTCTTGGCATCTGAGGAAAACCTGTTTTACTTACCCGTAACACGGTAAAAGCAGAGCTCGAGCGTGGGAATAAAATGATGATAAAATAGAATTACAATAAATATTGTGCCCAGTCTGGGATTGCACAAATAATATCCCAGTCATGTCCAACATCATCCACATGTAGTTATTTCAAGCAACTTATACAACTGAAATGAAAGTTTAAGAAATATATTGACCAAATACAAAATAATACGATAGTACACACGGAGGGCGAATGCTTGCCCGCGATCGGATCTAAGGATAGAAAATCAAGACCACTAGAAAAAGAATAAACTACCACTAAGCCAGGTCAAGCCAAGCTTTGCATTCGTTGGCCATATAAATTTGAAGGTCTTCAATTTCTTCAGGAACACCACAAAAGTCTTTTTATGGTGTTGCATTTCTGTAACATCAACTTCTTTGGAGAACTTCATTATTTGTGCCCGAAGAAAGCTCATCAGTATCCAGTCTTAAGTTCGTTAAACTCCAGTATAATGTGACCTCAATGGCAGGTTTTATTTCCAAAATCGTATTATTTGTTACTTGTGTTAATTACTACAAAAAAAAAATATTATTCTTACTTTGGGTTATTTAAATTACTGTTCGGCTCTTACAGACATCTCTCTGTCTCTGTTATGTTATTCCCATTAATATTGGATTAAGGACGCGAAATTTTTAAGAAATATGATTCTGCCTCTTATTTTCCTTTTAAAAAATTACGTATTGCAAAAAATATGGGTTACTTGATTTTTATTGAAGACGTTACGTGAAACCTAATGAAATAAGTATTTCTCAAAAAGTACATAAAAATAGATAACTCGACTTTAAAAATGAAAAGGTTAAAATTGACCTTAACGATCTGTTTCAATATATTTGATGACCCACGTGATGGAGCGGTCACCATACCGGTCTGACAAGCAGTGGGTCCCGAGTTCGATCCCTGGCCAGACGTACATCTGAATGATTAGTTTGGATTCCTGTTCTGGGTCTGGGCTGTTTGTGTATTCGTCTTTGTGTGTCCATGGTACCCACGACACAAGAAAAATCCTAGTGTGGATCTATAAGTGTAGAAAGCTATGAATGTAGAAAACGATGACTGATGGCGTTAAAATATGAATGTATCCCAACGGAGACATAAACTATGGCAATAAACTTGAACGGCGACAAAGTGTTAACATTTATTATATTTTTGATGACGAATACATAAATAACAAATTTGACTTAACTGGCTTAAACGCTTTCACCACAAATTTTGTGAGGACTAACTTTTTAAATTTTCTAAATTTTTAAGCCTCCAGGAATAGCAACGAATCTGTGTGATTGACTTCAGATATTACTATAAAGTTGCTCATAGATGTCTGTGCAGTAGGGCGGCAGCGACCACCTACCATCAGGTGAACTGAACGCTCGTCTGCTACTTTATATTTATCAAAAAAAAAAAAACAAAAATAATGCATAAATAGAAATTTTTACTCGTCTGGATTAAACCGTTTTCATCAAAATCCCTGTGAAGGCCAACGTATGAAATATTTCATCTTAGTTGTAAATTCCTATGCATATTATATAAATATATGTAAAGCTTTTTATTTTTAATGAAGTTGCAAAGGGTGAAACAAAACAAACAAAACACCCATCTCTATCTTATAAAAAACGCTGCTGTGTTCTGCTTTTAAGAGTGTTTAAAGGCATTCACTCCTTTAAGAAAATATCGTTGAATCCTAATGACATGTTGTATTTATACACTTAAATCTATTTTTGTAAATCTTCACCATATAATAAAATTTCAGTTAACAATACAATAAGTGATTTCAAAAATTTAATCACTTATGAATTTATTTAACGCATAACGTACGCAAAAATACTCTTTTATATCACATTTTTTCCATTTGGACTGAATTATTATTTGAGTCACGTTCGGTACACAGTAGAATATTGATTTTAATACAATGTACTCTCATTGAACTATAGAACTTTCAATTCAAAGTGAGAAGGACCTACATAGCAAGTTTGACGTGCTCTCTCATAGAGCGAAAATCCGCAAACAAATAACTTAGCTTATACATGTATTTATTTAACAGATGGTAGGAGCTAACGTAAATCAAATGCGGTGACTTTTAATATAATTTGAAGCCACCTAGTACAAACATTCCCTAGTGTTAGTTACAAATTTGCTAAGATTTGACTGTAAGTTAACAATCGTCATATGAAATGAAAGAACGTTTACGACAAATTATAAAATATTGGAAATATTATTTTCAATGTAGATAATATTAATAGATTCTGTACAAAATTATTTTTGAACGAAGATGAAAATCTACCATTACTTTGCAAACTGTCAATTCAATTATATTTAATTTAATTCAATTCAATTTCTTTATTGCAATCATATGTTACATAAAGGCCTACTGTTTCGTTTTGGAGAAGAAACGGCAAAGATATTCATAAAGCACGTCTTTTAAAAGTTTCACATAGAAAAACAACTTAAGCTAATGGAGCATGTGGATCTAGAGCTACTTCAGACCACGCAGACTTACAATCGTTCGTTTTAAAGTTCGCCATTACACAGCGTTTGTGGAATGACCTGTTTAAACTTTCTTTCGCTGAGATAAGTGATATTGGTGTCTTCTTGTATTAGCAAATGCAGATCCCCATGAAAAAGTGAGCAACCTTACATGCCTAATCTATATTTAAGTCTAATACAGATTTATACATTTTTATACCGCTTTCTTCACAGAATCCCAAAAAAGGAGTGTCATGGACACGTACAAAGATAAGCTACATAACATCCAGATTAAAAAAAGATAAATTAATAAAAAAAATCATCGTTACATACAATGTGGCCAGAAATGTAGTAATAAATCTTTAGCACTGGTATCTATGATCCATTTCATCGACGAAAATACTTCATACCTATAGGGGGTCAGTTTCAAAACACCACCAAACTACGGTATTATTTGTTTTTAACTTATCAAAAGTACACCTTAACTTATAAAAATGACGGCGGGATGTGATCTACGTCTCGTAGGGACTTAATTTTCATGTTAATTCAAAGGCGAATGTGTAAAAAGTGTGCTCCTAATTTTTGATGGTATATCTAGAGTTACTTAAAGCTTCGGAAAAAAATCTTAAAGGTTTAAGTTATTCTACTCTCTTAAAAAGTATATTAGCAGGAATAGGTATATTTCGTTTTTAAACGTCGGATAGAATATAAAAACATCGAAGCCTGCTAAGAGGCAGACGACAGTTTAATTAGTGAGGCGGGACAAATGTTCCCTTCAACACTCACCCCCTACACCCCCTATGATCCTTACCGCAGTCTCTACGTCGGCTAAAACTGTTTTAATCGTGCCAAGTGTAATCACTTTAATAGATTTACTTTTATCGAGCTAATAGACAAAATGTAATATTAGGTTATTTTGAAAATGTTCGCTCTTGTTTGGTAACTCTGTGGTATATTGAAGTTGCAAAGGATCATGCCGTCCATCTGAAGGTAAGTGCTTATGAACATCTGTGAGCAAATTTATATATAACAGGGGTTTTATCTAAATTCAATTACTGACGCTCTGCAAGATCCCGAGTGCTAAGATGGTCGCCTTATAGAATATGAAAGAAGCACACGCTAAACATTTTTTGCGTAATAATTGTTATGACAATTATGTTACTCTGTCTAGTGTTATACTATTATATAAAAAATAATCATTTATATTATCTATTTTTGACATTTTTCAACTGGTTCTTACGTGTTACCCCAAGGACTGAATTAAGGTCGGCCACAGAAGCGTTGCTAAGGACTAGGCTGGATAATTCGATGATAACATCTGCGCAAAGAGACATATTTATGAAAACAGATGGCGAAATGTTAAATCCTGGAGGTATAAGTAGACTGAGAATAAAGGCTCGGAAGTAACATTGATTTTTGATTCATTAGCATCGACTTACTAAAAATGCAAATTTATATATATCGCAATTGATTGTCATTTGAGTAAGTTAAGAAAAAAAAAATATCGGTATATGGAAAATAAACTAGACAAATCCATATAGAGCCGTTTTACGAAATACATACGTTAAGCGCTAATAGCGCTGAAAGATAATGGTCGTATTTATCATGCGGAAGCCAAAACGACGTTAATTAGTCCCACCACGGCGATTGGACCGCTCTGCTTATGTAACCTTAAAACGGTAAATACTCAGCAGGAAGCATAAATACTTTCCTTCACTAAATATATCTTCATTTATCATGCTTTTACTTAACACATATTTATACATGTGCCATATGCCGTTGATTTTGAAGAGTACCGCTCCATATCTTCCCGTGGATGTCGTAGGAGGCACCTAAGAGATAAAGTCGCAGTGTCTTCTAGTATAATATGCACACTCACTGGATGTATATCGATATGAGTATATATATATGTATATAATATGTCGTATAACTCATGAAAGTCTATATCCACTTCTATATGGAACATAAATTTAAATCATCATTTTAAATTTATCTATCCAGAATTAATCCAGAACCCTTTGCATCAGACTGGTTGGAACCATTGCTACAGGCGGCCCGGTATAATGGCTTATGCTAACCAATTTTGGTTCTGTATTTTGAACGTACGAAGTAACTTAGATCAAACAATTCCTCCGTGTTCAGTTCACGAGATTCATGCAATTTAACTTTTACGCCAACTCCGTCTGTGTCCAATTCGATTATGTTGTTGGATTCGTATAGACCGTTTTTATACCCGTCACTTTAAAATTTTAACTGCAAATATACCAAAAGTTTTAATTCAATCCCCTGTATGAATTATGAAATTTTGCAAAACTGTAACTTCCGATTGGGGGATCGTACTTTCGGCAATAAAATTTTTCACACCGGTATTTTTTGCCTCTAATTTCATTTTGCAGTATTCTTTTTGGTCTAGAAAGAGTAATATTTTCAGCGCACCTATAGACCTAAACATTAATCTTATTTCTTAAATGTGTAAAGATTTAAATAAAATCGAAATAATAGATATTAGAAAAACATGCCTGTTGTATGTGTGTGTCGTAAGAAAACTACTAAATTAAATTACTAAATACTAAATAAAGGAATATTTATTTCATTACAATCCAACACTTTTCACCCGACAATCTACATTTCTTTACATCTATAAATCACTCATTAGATCACAAATGGATTATGCTGTATCCATTTAGATTCATTTGTATTGTATTTTTATCTGTATATATATATTTTTTAGATTTGTACAAATGTTTCACAATTATTTATCTTATAAAAAGTCTTTGTGAGAAATATGGCATTCGAACACTTAAATCTAGACGCCTTCAACTTAATGCTTTGCTGTTTTTTGACATGTCATGGAAGATGATCGTATACCCTGATAAGCTTAATAAACTATAGTATACCAAATCGCACTCATTTAGTAGAGACGATATTTTAGCCACAAGAGTTGTTAGGTCGGCTCTCTTTACATAAACTGAACGCAGTGACGTTGAGTACACTGCAGTCATATGCAAATGTTAGCAAAATGCAATTGAACGGGAAACCCAAGATAAAGATACTTTAAGCTCGCTTGTTGCTTGTTATGAATATATGGAAATTTACTTACGTATTATCTTAAGCGAAAATACTTTACTTTACTAACTACTTACAGTTAAATACTTCTTACGTAGTAATAAATAACCTTTTACGATTGCAGTTTCAAACAACCATGCAGTCCACCATGTTGTAAGTGGACACTGCCGCCATATCATATAGAACAAGGGTTCTAGCTCAAGCTGATCACAGGTGCCTTGCCATTCTTGACAGTAAGTGAATTTTTATTATTTTTTAGGTTTATTTATGCATAACTTTGGTATCACCATATCTCTGGTTTACATCATAAGCGGATATGAACACTTAATATTTCCATCATCGGACCAGTCTAGGTGTTCCGATCAGTGTCAACTGTAAATTCATTTTTATGATTTAATTTTACGCTGCATTTTACTTCAATTTTATTACACATATCATATACTGTGGTCGTATCTTACATTGAAATCCTCGCCCATTTTATTTCACAACATCAAATAAGCGCATAATAAATTCTACCAAATGGAAATGTTCCCTTGCGAAGTTTCCCCATTATTATCGCTTTACAACTCAAGTTTAATCGCATGGTTCACGTCCTAGGCTAAAAATTAATATGTGCATATGAACGCCTTTTATCAAATGTTCTATGCGTTTCGATTTTATCTATTTCAAAACTTTTTACTTATCAAATGTGTTTGTAGAAAGTTCTGATTATATAATTAGATATTATACAAGACAATACTAAATACACTACAATTGTACACCCAAAGTAAATACGTAAATGTGCAAAATAATAAGTAAGTAATAGAAGGTAATATCGGCCAAAGATCGCTTCCATGGTAACTCTTAAATAAAGTAATTATGGGGATTACGTACTTTTTTAAGAAGGTAATGGGTCATTGCCGCCCATGGAAATCGGGACTCTACCTTAAATATAACTGAAATCCTATTACTAGGCGAGTTAAAATAAAGAATACGTATAAACCATGCCGTACCATGTATACCAACCTAGGATATTGCAGCTCATGACTGTTATTGCAAAAATAAATAAACGTAATAGTGGGGCCACCGCTTTTGAATGACGACTGTTAGACCTTTAATATTATGCGATAATATGCACTGCTGTGAAGGGCATATTTAAAACCAACTTCATATAGACTAAGAGTTCAATCTGACGTTGGACTCAGATGAGTTGCTGCTACTCTCTAGGACTAAGTGATCGCCTCAGGTATGAGTCGCTACGGTTACAGCATTTTAGATTGATTGATTTTTATTGATATTACGTTTATTACATTTTAAGAATTTATTTATTACAGTTTTTATTATATTTAAAAATATTTTTGCCATTACCGCTTGACCGTAGAAGTATTATTTTTTATTCCATTTGTGGACTCCGTGTGTCTCTTTGATAAACTATAATTGAGTAGTAGTAGTGATATTTATAATTTAGATATATCATGATATATCATATCGTAAATACCAGATCATATAAAATGATATTATATTAAGAAATCAACACGAGGTTATTTTTATTACATATAAAAGTAGATGTTCTTTTTTTCCAATTTAATAATTTGTAAATTATACATCAATTTTTAGTCTTAAAAATTTTCTAGCAGTTTTGGTTGTGTACAACTAGAATAAACAAACAAATATAAATTAAGCGACATTTTGTGATGTAGAATGGCAACAGAGTCGGATAAATTGCATTGTAACTAAACAATGTTTTCACGTAAATTTTCTCTCATTTCTTCTGAAGTGTCAGCTTCTGTTGCTAATAAATTGTATAACTGAGTACCGGTCTTCTTTTTTAATCTTACCTTTCAACTACAATAAGTATGTTTATATGTTTATACTAAAACTTTGCTCCTCTTTAGATATTGCCTGAATTACCGGGTTCTTCAAATAAAAAAATAACTAGCCTCCTAAAAATAAAAAGCCTCCCCTAAATGGTGGCAATGTCACCGGTACTGTGCATCCCTGATGACTTTTTCAGGTCATCAGTCCACTTGGTCGGGGGTGACTTAAGCTCTTTCTGCTTAAAATTATTTTTATTTTTATTTTATAATATGTAACTTTTATTGCAATATAAACATAACATTGTTTATAAGGTCACGTACAAACAATAATTATCAAGTAGTGTACCTTTTCAAACTTTGGTTAACCCTTCACCGCCCGTTACTTGCGTCCTGCGAGCGTGTAATTAGGTGCCCCAAACATTCTTAAAGTCGTTGCTAACAAATGAAAATTAAGTTTTGGAGGCTAGTTCCAGTTTCATAATATTTGAATGGTGTTGTTCAATTATTTAACAGACATTGAAGTATATTGAAATAACATTTTATTCCCTGTATGTCATTCTAAATTTGGAAACTAGGTTTAAATAATGTCAAGTCCAAGATGTAAATCCGCTTATAAAAAGTAATTATATTTGTGATATAAGACTTAAAATATTTAAGCGATGGTTAAAGCTATTTGAGGAGGATGATATGAGGTTGTCGTTTTTAATTTAGTTTTCGACAATATTTTACAGAATATATAAAATAGAATAGTCGATGGCCTACTAAACTCTACGAAGTACAGCAGTACGTATAGAACTTAGCGATAATGTACTTAGTCTTAGTCACTCCTCAAAATTAAAAGTGTAGATTATCTTTATATTGACACAAAACTATGCATAGTAAGTCGTGCCTCAGTACATGTGGTTCTTTAATTAACCTGTTCCTCCTTTGCAAGCCTGCATGTTATTAGTATTCTGGTACTCATGTAGTAAAGATACGAACAGAAACGAATTAACCGAAGCCACTAACTTTAGTTCTGAACTCACGTTTGATGCGGTCATAATGTTTTTTCTTTGTTAACGTATGTAACTGACGTCACCTTTCAGTCGCTTCTGGATGTATATACACCTATATATAGAAAGACCAAATATAATAGAAGTTAGAAATTATGAAGCGGAATGAAAACAGGAAGTTTGTCTTAACATACTTATCAAACCAGTACTACTATAATGCGAATTTTCTAAACATTATATTTTTCTATTTATTTACTGTGAAAAATAATACTGAACAGGAATAGTGGCGTTTTTATTATATGCTTTTTCAAATGTTTTTATTTCAATAACAACTTTATTATAATATCTTTTATATATAGTATTAATTTAAAAATAAGTTAAAATGTTATATTATAATAGACAGAAAAACGATCTCATTCAATAATTCCCTACATAGAACTATTTAAAAACAGAGGAGTAGAGTAAGGGTGTAAATCATGTGAGGCTGAATATA
>MOOZ01000893.1:245504-258894 GCA_002930495.1 Cecropterus lyciades | reverse complement strand
TTATATAACCGGTGTACTTGGTAATCACGGTAGTCAATAATTTTATACGGTCTTCTATAAATTATCTGGATTGAAATTCCTAATTTGTCTACTATGATATAAACTAAACTATAAGAGGGAAAATAGGGGAAAACTTATATTATCTTTTAGTAACTCAGGACCTAAAATACTTGACAATTACGGGGCAACCTAACAAGCAGGATAACCCATTTTAAGGTAAAACGTTAACTAGAAGGGAGCCTCCGAAATAGAATTTTGTAATCCTAACATATCTAACAGTACTACACGAGTCCTAAATATCGGTAAATTCGACAACCCTGTTTAAACGAGGCACCATCGCCCCAAATGACGCGGAACTGATGCGAACACCTAACGATTGTTGTCTTTTTGCGTCACCCTCAAAAGAAATATGAATGCTCCCCGCTGCATCGTAGCGATTATTCTTACCTAAAGCTGCATTACAACGGAAAGGAAAAAAATATATAAATCAATGTGAAATCCCGGATACGCAAACAAGAAGTTTTGAGTCAACAAAAAAAATATATACGAGAGGAAATGGATTAAAATCAGCGAATGGTGTAACAACCAACTTTTTCTTTAATATGAAAGTAGCAAATGAACATGCAGTCAACCTGATGGTAAGTGGCCACTGCCACCCATGGACATCTGTAAGGAATTCCAGATAAGATCAGTCTTACCTGAGGTTAGCCACAGAGGCGTTGCTACACCTGAGGACTATGTTTGAACGCCTCAGATAAGTATATCTCTCTTACCACACCCTTCATATCAGAACACAGAAATGCATTACATTTCTATTATAAGGCAGAAATAGCTGTAATGGTGGTGCTTCTGAAGTGGAACCGCAAAGAGTTGTACTACCTTTAAAAGTACTATTACATATACCTACTACATCACGATGGTCGACCTCAAGACAGACAAATATGTTGACGAAAACCCTGTAGTATCACTACTCAACTGTACAAAATAACTGTAAAATCTCATAATTAAAAGCTCTCTTAACAGGAAAGTAAGAAAAATGCTTATTTGCTGAAAAGGCTAATAAAATATAATGAAGTCAGCAGCTTTGTTACGGCGTCGAGATAAAAAATCGTAGGTTTAAGTGCGTGGATCCGTCTGGTATTTTCTTTCGCTTTATTCTAAAGGAGAGCTTTATCCAATTTATTTCTTGGATTATTATTTTATAGGAGACTATTAGATTTTTTAATGGATATTAGCGACTAGTTGCTTCTTCACCCGCTTTATATAATATGACTATATAGATAAAGTGTAAGAAACTGTATAAAAAATGCTTAAGTTATGTTTCTTAAAAATTTTAAGCTACAATACTGACAGGACGCAAAAGTTCTACCACACTTAAATATTTAACAACAATAAATGAATGTGTATAATTACGTAACAAGAGTTACGACGGGACCTGTCGTTGTAGTCACAGAAAAATGTGTTAGGGGTAGTTACAGCAAATTATCTGAGATTAAGCTTAATGCACCGCGAAAATGTCGAATTAGGTAGGAATAAGGGCGATAAGAAAAAGCGGTTCTGGCATAAATTGGTGCTGAGACTCCAGTGAGGCGAGAGGACATTAAGTCCGCCCTGACGTATGTAGCGCTATCCCCGAGAGCGCGACCCGCCAAATGACGCGGAAAAGATGCGGGAATGACGCACTCTTGATCACGTAACGACGCCTTGTACTGCAATTAATATTGGTTTGGCAACAGAACACTGAACGAATTAACGTAAGTACGTATAAAGTAGTCATTATGGATAAAGCAGTATTAACTCAGTGCAATGGAGTTCGGCATCCCATGCTCAGCTTGGAGTTCAAACTCTGGGTAAGTACGTACTTCTTTCATTTGAAGTACAATAATAATAATCCCGATGAATTATCCGTGACATTTCAAGAGTGTACGAAATCTCTCACCTTGCAATTGGCTTTTATGGGTAAGGGAATAAATAATTTAGGTATGTAATTAAGCAGCTTAGGCAATAAACCAATACCTAAGCTACTTATTTCAAAAGGAAGACTCGTAAGCCGCTGTTTACACTCATATCCATTTATTAGGATTCTCACAAGGACACACGCTGTCGAATATATAAACGGCGAGACAAAAACATATATTTGAAGTCATATCTCAAATTTCCGATCACGAACCGAACCCAAACGGTGTGACCAAAAGAAAGTGACCGCTGTGAAATGCCTCGACCGCTACAAACAACTTGTAAGAAAAAGAAGCCAGTATTTTCCTTCCAGACGTAGATAAATTCGAGAGACCCTAGTAAGGATATTTATAGGTTACACCCATTTATTCATCAATCCTTAAATTTCTAAGGTTAAAGTCAAGCCTCTCCTTGGAAAAGTATTTACCATGACACGTCTTGCTGTCAGCGCGCTAAAATAAAAAGGGCGTTGGTCATTGAACGACGTGGTGACCGCAATAGATATATAACTTTTTAAATCACAGAATTAGTAAGCAGGAAAACAGTTGACCATGGCAAAAAATAGTAAAACGACATATTCAACACTTTTACTATGTCAAGAAATCATAGGATGACATATTTAATTCTTTAACCTTGACAAAAAATTGTAAGATGTCATATCCAACACTTTTAACATGTCAAAATATCGTAAGATCTATATATTTCGCACAATTTCGTGTTATGATTTTAGACATAGAATTTGATTTTCGACGCTATAATACAATGACAATTTTAATAAAATCTTGCCACGTTCTTCACAATGGATCAGTAAAATACCTGGCTTTAAGGTGATATTTGTAATTAAGAATGACTACGTCAGTCTTCATTTCGGGTAGCAGATCATCTATCGTGTTTATATTCAAATTGTCGAAAAGACTGAAGTAAGAAAGCCGTTTCTACGAAGATCGCGTTTTAGATGTTAAATCAAGCGTGTACCGCTTAAAGTCTTACAAATAAACTCCAATATTCATATGCATTTCTTGGTATTTTACTACCAATCAAAGATGTACTTGTCTACTACTAAGATGTACTTGTGAACTATGGTTCACAAGATACAAATAGTCTTTCATACTTTGACAAGTATTCGGTTGACATTTACATTCAATATTCTGTCGGATATCTTAACAAATATATATACGTTTCCATTGGTTTTGGGTCATACATACAAAGTGAATACATACAAACTATTACAATTTAAAACATACGAAAAACTGATTTCATTGTCTTTTCTTTTGATATTTTTTATTTAATTCTAACAGTTTATCGCGTCATTGATATAACATAAACAATCATTTAATCGATTTATTGACATCAAAACTTAATCTCATATGCCCATACCATTATTTTCTCGTGCGCAATGCTATTCCCAAACCAATACCTCTAACGCAAATTAAATACGATATAAATCTAACATACTAACAGCACGGGG
Source organism: Cecropterus lyciades (assembly GCA_002930495.1). Classification (NCBI taxonomy): domain Eukaryota; kingdom Metazoa; phylum Arthropoda; class Insecta; order Lepidoptera; family Hesperiidae; genus Cecropterus; species Cecropterus lyciades. The sequence goes on along the minus strand of MOOZ01000893.1, from coordinate 255,470 downwards.
GTCTCCGCGGGCACTTCGTTCGTGCACCATTGACAATGAAAATAAATAGACTGCTAATGCAAGACATTATTTTTAACCACTGCGTCAAAAGGAGGGTAATGTTTTTCGAGCGTATTTATGTATGTATGCTTGTTTGTATGTGTGTGCATTTCTTTGGCACGCGCTACTGCCCTAACGGCTTGACGGATTGTGACGTATGACATATCATTAGAATTGTCTCAGTTTGGAAAGTGACATAGGCTACATTATTTTTAAAAATAGCGCCTGCAAATAGGAGGATATAAAAGGGTACGCCTTTTTTATTATAACAAAATATTATTTTCGTCAAAATAATATATATATTATTTTGACGAAAACTCATATAAAGCGTTAAATTAAATATATCATTATGAACAAAAAAATCGTTTTAAGCAGTCGGGTTTTTGTACTTAATATTTTTTAAAATGTCACTAGTTTAATATTACGTGTATCAAATAGATTCTATTTGAATCCACTCCAATAAAATATTATTGGTTTTAATTTTATAGGGATATTCCTCTTGTGCCTCTCAGGTTGATATCATAATGATTATAGGCCTAGTACCATAACTAGGCCTTGTAAATAATTTCTCCTGCAGTAGATGCAAATAAATATACAACCAATTACCATCATTTATTTAAAGTTCAGATTAACTTCGCTTATATGTACAACATCGTAAGCATTTAGTATCTATTATATTCCTACGTCGATGTGTTTCACAAAGCGCGCGCGTAAATCGGCGATATCTCGACGTGACGTAGCTTTGTATCGCAGTTTGCTTCACGACGCATTTAAAATTTCAATGGTGAAAGGATATTGCCACGGACTCTAAGACGTATTCAAACCCCAGCGGAAAAGTGTAGTTTTTAAAAGATAACTGAATAGAAATCGCCTTGAATGTTTATGGATTTTTTAACGACAAACGTAGATATTTATAATAATAAGAAGAAAAAAATATATTAATAATAATAAAAATATTTACCCAAAGTAGTATGTGCATAATTTACTTTAAACATAAATAGTTGTAAGAAATTAAATATATTTGTAAATATCGTTAATTTGGATGTATCGTTAAAATTTACGTTTTTACCCGAATACGTCAGCAGGAGGGTGTTACTTTTCGAACGTGTACATCTATGTTCACTTCTTTGGTATTATGATACATGTGACGTAACATTGTAGTCGACTCAGTTGTCATAATGATATTGGTTACATAACTTTGAAATATGGCGCCTGTGAACAGAAGAAAAGGATCGAGAAGGGATAATTTTATTTCGTTATTATTATAACAATATGGATATAAAATTAAAGCTTTGGAAAAGGACTTTGCAAAATTACAGTCGGGTTTTTTCTTAATAATAATTTCTTTTTATGCTAAATACCAGATTTCTCACATAACGAAACATACGTTTTTTTATCCTTTTTTGATGTTAATTAAGTACTAGGACAGTAAATATGAGTCCCAATTCTGTTTCCGTGGATACGAGGTGATAAGTAAATACAACACATCTAAATAGAAAATGTAACGATATGTAAATATATCTAATCAATACTTCGAATGCATGTATAATTTCGCAAAGATTATGTACATACTCGTATTATGATCGTGACGCAGACAGATGCGCAGAAATAATACTCATAACGAGTGTTATACGTGATCAAATTAACTGCCAATACTAAAGTTTATAGGTGGCATAATAAAGAAATGTGTTCTTGTTACGGTTAATAGGCAATAAATCATTAATGTGCCCTAAAACGTAACAATTTTCCGTGGTAGAGATTGTTGAGACATTACAGAGGCAGTTTACTGCTCCGCCATCATTTGAATGGGAAACCATTATGCGTTTATGTTTAATGATTATTTGAAGCCTCTCATAATTTTCCACATTTATAATTCCGCTTGAATGTCTGCTCATTAGGGGTTGTTAGTGTGGGTAATTGTTTGTGCGTATTTTTCTACTGTTACTATTTGTGTGGCTGTAGCATGTGGAACGGTGAACGCTGTTTTAAAATGTATTTAGTAGACAAAGGAAAGTCGTGATAGTGGAATTTCGGTCTCCCATTTTGAGGATTCTGAGTTCTAAATCCATGCAATTGGAATTTTAACTTATGTTGTATATATTATTAACTCGCTTTTATTCGTTTCTTGTATTGCTATGTAACAGTGTAATAAAATCTTGGTCAATTTTTACCTGCATTTAACTGTCGTACCGAAATGAAACTAAATATTTTTTATTCGTAGTTCAGGCGTCAATACAATTTGGTGTCTTGGAGCTAATCTGATGATGGAGTCAGGAGGTGGATGATAAACCTTTTCAGTGGCTACTAACTAATAAACGCCTTGTGTTTGACCTCATATTCATTTTACCGCCCGCAACCCCGGAAGCCCCTTTTAGTCGCCTCATACGAGGGCAGGGGGTACCGTAGCCCTATTCTAATCCTGGAACGACTAACATCGTACCTAATATTACTTAATTTAATTACTACGTAATGTAAAATATATATATAATGCTTACATTGTCTTGGTTTCCACATAACCTCAAAGGTTTCTGAAGTGTACATACAAATCAAAATTATATCAGCATGGTGCTCCGTATACCAAAAATCTTTTGAAGGTGGTAGAACTCTTTATGGTATGACTCCGGAAGCACCACCGCCACACCTATTTCTGCCTAATAACAAGTATTAAGGGAGGGTGGTAAGTGGTGGTGGTACGGGAGACATACTTTTCCGAGGCATTCCATCTTAGTCCTCAGGGGTAACAACGCATCTGTGGCTAACCATAATTGAGATTTGGGCTTACCTAGTGTTGATTACAGATATCCATGGGCGGCAGTAGCCACTTACCATTAGGTGGGCTGCATGCTCGTTTGCTACTACCCATATTATATTAAAAAAAAAGCACCGCATATAGAAGCAAAGACATTTTTTATAGTTAAGGTCTATTAAGATTTATTTCAACGTAACCTAACGTAAGTAAATACATTTATAAAGCAAATTTTAACAACAAATCTTAAGAAAGAATAAAAATTATCCTTTAATAAAAGTGCAGTTATACATTCGCAACTATATAAAACGGGAGAGCAAAGACAATAAAAAGTTAATTAACGCGAGCCATAAATAATGCCGCCACCGCAAGTATCTGCGCTCCAGCCTGTTTTATTGCACGGTAGACATTTCTAGAAATTTCTAGTGCTAAAGATGTGAAAATTTCTTAAATGCGAAAATTTAAACTGACAAAGGAATATAAATTTAACACTGAGTTGGAGATGAAAGTATTTAATTGTGATTAAAATCTTTGTATGCTATAATAATTGCATTGCTTTGTATGCATTATTTGTTTGGATGTGAACAGTAATTTATTAGTTTGTGTGGTCTAAAATAGTTTTTCATCAAAATAGGGCTGATTTTTTCATAATAAAGGAAGGATTTTATTAAGAAGTCTTCTAAAATTTAATTACAACGATAGTTAGATTATAAATGATTATCAAGAAGTCTTTTAAAATTTTATTCATGGTTTTATGTAACTGGACATGTAGATTAAGGGTGAATACCAACCGATTTACTTATAGGCAAACTTAAACGGCTCTAAACAGAACGATAGCTAGAATATGAATGCGTACGAAACCGATAATTTCAATAGTTAATTGCTTATAATAAAAAAAATACTGTAATATATTATACTAATTATTGCTAGTAATTACATATTATTTAACCACCTACAATCTACAGCAGTAGCCGAATGGTTGAAACTCGACCTCTCAAACGAGGGTCCGAGGTTCAAATCCCAGGCACACACCACTGACTTTTCTAAAATTATGTGCGTACTAGAAATTAGTTATTACTTCTTTAAGGCAAAAGAAAAAATCGTGAGGTGACACATCCGACACACCTGAGAGTTCTATGAAAATTTCTCAAAGATTTGTGAAGTCCACCAATTCGCATTTGGTCAACTCGGTGGACTATGGCCTAAAACCAATATAAACCTGGGACAATACTGGGTTGACGGTATGGTACTACAATCTACAAGCGCTATGTAATAAAATCTACAATAAGATATTAAACAAATAGCATCATTACGACAATACCTGCAAAACATGTTTACGTCACGGTATCCGACTCGATGCGCCCGGGGCGCGACCGCCGCCATTTGTCATCGCCGCCTTCCCCTCCCGACATATATCCACGTCTGGAATAAAGCGAGCTCCACGGAAACACTGGACACTGTACTGTGGTAACAGCCGTCTTATCTTACTGTTTTGCTGGCTATACATATTGTAACTTAAGACACATAGTGTTACTTAAGATGTCTATACTATCTAGTATTATGTTAGTAAAATGAATCGTAAATAAATGTTATCTACAAAGTAAAGTCGGGGGCAAGCGGAAGTTGTTAAAACCTTGTCCGAGGCCAAATTCGGAAGCCAATGGAAGTTATTCAAGACTCGTTTAAGGTTTATCGACATCGAATATGTTTGAAAGGTGATAGACCAATATAACACGAATGGGACCACCGTCGCACCCATTTTTGGCGTAAAGCATTTCTATGTTCGAAAAGCATCGATGTCGAGTTCAGTGTCATTTGAGGCGACCGTATTAGTCTTCAGAAGTAGAACTCATGTTCAACATGAAGTTTTTTACAAGTCAATGGGTGACAGTGACTACATATCCTCCGATAGACTGCTACTCGTACCGTTCTCTATGTATCCGCAATCTCTATGTAATAAGAGAACCCTGGTTAAATATACTTCTGAAGTCCCTAGTCGTGAGGTTCCCATAGCCATGATAAATCGGAACTAAAAATCGGCCAAGTGCGAGTCAAACTCTAACACTCCATGCCACATAATTTTCAACACTTTTTAATTTGTTCCTACAGCAGCCACTGTGAAAATTTAAAGTGTCCACTAAAACTGCATAAAAATACCGGTTTGTTGTTGTTGGTTGGAGAGTATGAAGACTCCCTTTTATTTTTAACCTTTTTACCCGACTGCGTCTGAAGAAGGGTAATGTTTTTCGAGCGTATTTATGTATGTATACTTGTTTGTATGTATATGCATTTTTTTGGTACGCGCTACTGCCCTAGCGGCTTGACGGATTGTGACGTACGACATATCATTCGAATCGTCTCAGCTTGGAAAGTGACATCAACTATATGATTTTTAAAAATGGAGAAAAATGGGGGGTATCAAAGAAATGCAAGAAAATATACCATCCTAAAAACATATATTATAACACTTTTACTTGACTATTTTGACCAAAACTCATATAAATTAAATATATCATTATGAACAAAAAATCGTCTTAAGCAGTCGTTACTATCTACAGCAATGTATAAAACCTAAAAAAGTGTAAATAAAAATTTGACATGTCTTATGTAGGCAACACTTCGATTACACAATATACTTTTCACCTAAACTAAACTGAACTAATCTATGTCATACGCTGTTAATACCTCGCCTTGTCGCTACAAAACAGAATGCGACCATCTTTACAATCGATATATATACAGGATGTCCCGTTAGTACCACACGACAATGTTGAGTAGGAAATAGGTTAGGAGACGACGTCCCAAAGGAATAAGGCCGTCACTCGTTTACTATTTTGATCTCATTATTTAAAAATATTTTTGTTCATAAATTCCCTACCACTCCCTATTTTAATCACCCTATTTTAATTTAAACCGAAACTTTAGTAGACCGGGATGACAGGTATAGGTATATTATGAGCTAACTTGTAGCTTATAACTAAATGTAATGGGAACTAAGCAGAAATGAAAATAAAAAAATAACATAACACAATTGCTACATAATTTTAGACAACATTTTAGGTAGACTGAATTCACGGTACTTTTTCAATCTGCATCCCACACAAAAGCCAGTATTTGCTAAAGGCAAATAACTGGTTCGCAATTATTGTCGACAAAAAATATTTTTTACATAAAATAAATATGAAACTATATTTGATGACACCAAAAGCACAAACAGGTATGTTTTTATTAAGGGAAGCAAATATATTTTTTACCTATCCACACCCAAAATGTTATAATTAATATAAGGTATATAAGGTATATAAGGTATATAAGGTATTGTAACGTAACGTTTTTTGTAACGTGGAAGTAACAAAAGATAATGCAGTTCATCTGATAATAAATGGCCAATGCCACCGATGGACACGTGTAATAAACCCCAGATAAGATAAGTGTCTTACCTTAGCTAAGTATGTAGTATACATTATTAGGCAGAAATAGATGTGATACTGATGCTTTCGGAGTCAACTCGCAAAGAGCTCTACCACCTACAATATTAAAAAAATAAAAACGCTTTCTACTCATAGCTCCACAGTAGGATTTTCTCCTGTGTCGTGGGTGCCATGGACACAAAAAACGAATACACAAACACCCAGACCCAGAACAGAAATCTAAACTCATCATTCAGATATCTGTCTGGCCGGGGATCGAACCCGGGACCCACTGCGTGTCAGACCGGTATGGTGACCACTCCGCCACACGGGTCGTTAAAATATATAATAGCAATTTAGTTTATCTACAATTATTACTTATACAAACAACAATATGTCCTTCTATTGATTCTGCTGGGGATGGGACTTTTGCTCTCACGCCCCGACTAAGGGCGGTCAAAAGTGCTGCATTGCCAGACTTATAGCTGTGTCAAACCAGCCCCTTTCACTTGGCGATTGCATGGATACTGAATCATACGTTATTGGTGAATCGCATTTTTTACGCGACTGCGTGTTGTTGAGCGTACGTATGTATATATATATATATATGTTTGTACATATGTATGTAGTCTCTACAACCCAAACGGCTTGACGGATTTTAACATGTGTTGTCGTGTGAATCGTCTCAGCTCTCACAGTGACATATGCTATATAATATAGCGCCTGTGAGTAGAGAAGGAGGGGTAAGGTATGTTTTATTTATTATTTTAATATTGGTTTCAAATGAAAGCTGTAAAATAGAACATTAAAATATAAATATAATAGAACATTAATGTATAAATTTTACAGTTTTTTGGTGCTTATACACCCTTCTTTGTATACTCATATCTCACGACCTGGAATACTAATATAGTGTTAACATTGAATGAAATAAGTATATATCACACATCGCGTCTTTTACCACAAAGCTGCTATACACGAACAACCGCCAAATTAAAGATTTATCAACTTTTAATTCAAGATATAGTTTTATCGTTATTATATTATTTCAAAATTGAAAACTTGGTGCTCCAACACCACTGTGTTTAATGGCCTTTTCATTTTTTCATTATATTAACTTTATTCATTAAAAAAAATATAAAGCATTGTTTAATTTTTACCTGGCATTCCTGTAAAATTTGCGGTTTTGTTGTTTTTATTCATGCAAAAAAGCGATATGTACAAATCAGATAAAAAAAAAATTAACAACAACCCCTATAATGTCGCTTTTTTTAAATATCTTTCGTTAAATTCGTTCCTAATCTATAAATTTAAATGCGTGGAGAATCAGCGATGCGTTTCGTCGCCAAGATATAGAAAGATATCGCCGGATTTACACGCAGGCTTTGCGAACAAAACGGCCCGCGAGACTCTTGTTGTTACAACGCGAGATTTATATCGCGAATTCTATTTAGATGTGAAAGCCCAGTGGTGTAAATTTTAGCCTCACTCTGCAGATGTAAGTTCGCATCCAAGATTGATTTTTTTAATTGTATTCAAAATTATATCTATCAATCCCTCTGCAAAGAGTTCTTAGTGTGGAGAATACAATAGAATACGATGTTCTCCAATTTTGTACAGGAGATAGAACCTATGTAGTTCGACCGGGGAGGTACCGATGCTACAACTATTTCTAGCGTGAAGCAGTTCTCGCGTTCCGGTGAAATGATGTTGTTGCCGGCTCACTTGTATGTGAGGCGACCATCTTAGACTTCGATAGTGGCAACGCATCTCTGATCGACATCAATCAGAACCCCTGTTCTATGTGAGGTTGCTTATAGATGTCCATAAGCGCCAATAACCACTTACCATGAGGCGTGCTCACTTGCTAGTTCATTCTTATAGAAAAGCAGGCACATTGATCATATGAAGACATCGTCAATCACTGGACGCAGTGGGTGCAGTGGCGAATACATCAAATGCACTAGGTCTTTCTTACCCATCAGTTATCAATTGCATCTTCAGCTTTCTAATTTTTTTTAGGTATCTATCAAACTTTGATAGTTTGGACATAGGCTTCCCCTAACCTGCTCCACTCCCACCCCTATTGAGAAATCTGAATTCAGTGGTTACGCACCGTCTTCTTTAGCTTGTTTACTTGACCGGTTTACGACCTGTACTCCTTCACTCTTTCTAATTCTAAATCTATTCATCTCGTGTACGAATCGTGTATTTACCAAGTTCGTTATTGTCGTCTTGTCGTTAGTACCCGTTCCTCCCACAAGCGCTCCTATAGCGACCAGGGAAGCTGATATGTCTGTCCGACAGGTACGCCTTCAAGACCTGCTGTAAATAGGAAGGACAAAGAAGCCCTCTATGATAGAGAGGGTAGAGAGTTAAAAGCATTGACAATGCCAAGGCATCACAGGAACACAGGCAACACATGCTTTATGTCAACGCAATCAATGACGCCTATAATCATATCGAAATTTTGAGATTTATTAATTACTGTTTATAAATGTTTTGTTCTTATAACGTCAAGACTACATTAGACTTGACGTAACCGTTTCATTGAAATCGTATATCATGCGTTAGCTTACACTACTCTTACTTCTAACAATATACATATTGTCTTTCTTAATTACAAAAACAACATTTAAACGTATATGTTTCCACTATAGAATGCCTTACATGGTAAAGAGAGACAAGATTCCTTGAAGACGTCACAAAATTTTATTAAGAACGTAATGTTGTGTGTAACGTTGGACCACAGAGTAATATATAAATAGAGATACCATCTTCGTTTATGCGGAACTATAGGATGAGCATATATATATACGAGGCGACACACTTATATATGAGGCCATCTTATTCCTCGAGTCTCCGAGAAACTCTATCGACTTCAATAAGAACCTATGATTTATATGAAGTTGTTTACAGATGTCCATGGGCGGCAGTAACCACTTACCATCAGGTGAACTGCATGCTTGTTTGGTACATCAATTTGATAAAAAAAAATCAATACCACATTTTAACAAAAGCCAAGTTTAACTCCATTTTTTTTTTAAATAAATTTCTGCATTAATGTAAATTTGGTAACCATTGTCTCAGGGAGCATTAGTAAATACTACAAATGTATGTGGTATGGTCATACTATTATGCCGAGCGACAACATCAATTCTATGTTTATATTGCTCTGTGATTGTCGAGTATTGGGATGTATTCGAGAAAATGTACATAGGTACGATGTATATGACAACGTAATAGTTGGTTTACATTCGGTCATTTTATTTCCTACAAGCAAATATCTTAATATATAATATATAAACTACGTGTCACCTTGTTTGTCGGCAATGAACTCCTAAACTACTGAACCAATTTGAATCAAATTTGCACACCGTGTGCAGTTTGATCCAACTTGAAAGATACAATAGCTTATCTTAATCTTAATATATATATATATTAAGTGTCACGTTGTTTATCTGCTATGAACTTCTAAACTAATGGACCGATTTCAATAGAATTTGCACACCGTGTGCAATTTGATCCAACTTGAAACATAGGATAACTTATCTATATATATAATTTGATCGAAATCGTTTCAGTAGTTATCCATCGAGGACAAACAACGTGACACTATTTATATATATTAAGATTATAATACTTTACTTGACTATTTTTACGAAAACTCATTAGTTTTAATAATAATAATATAAGGCAAATATCACGTATAATTCACGTTTAAATACCGTTATGTATATCTGCCTTAAAAGGGTAAAATTCCTAATACCC
>MOOZ01000893.1:233312-243601 GCA_002930495.1 Cecropterus lyciades | reverse complement strand
ATCTTTGTAAGACACTGGTGATAACTAAGGAGTATCATTTATTTTTTAATAATTTGATTTCAAGTAACTCGAATAGAGCAGATGACGACAGCGATTCAGACTGAGTCTGATGATGGTAATTGTTTATTAAACCTTTTATATTTTTCTTTTGTAAAAATTATAGCTATATTTTGAAAATTAGAATTGCCTAGACTTTTCATATTGATATTAATGATATATTTTTGTTATTTTTATTAATAAAGTTGTAACGTAAAAAATAACTCTTTTTAGTAATTATTATTTTAATAATGCCTCAAGAAGTACCTGTTGTTTCAGTTTTTATTTTAGTTGATTGTTCATTGTTGTTTTTTTTTTAATTAAAATTTAATGATACAACATTAGTCATTATTCATATTGTCGATTTGTTTAACTTGTACCCTTTTAGTTAATTTGATCGGTGAACACTAATAATAATACACTGTGATCCTTTATAATGATTTAGTTTTTTGTTAATGATTGTTCATTTTCCAACCCTTTATTGACAATATAACCCTTTATTAATCTCTTTAGTAACTTAAGTGAGTACTCACATAATTAACTCCGATAAGACATTAATACTGTGGGGGNNNATGTCCTATCACTAGAATACTATCATTGATTTACCTGGTTTTTGAATGATGCCATATTTATAATGTACGTACAGATAGGTATTGTAATATTCAAAATAAAATAATTAACTAATAAAGATAGGTAAATTATATTAGACCAGTATACGATGAAGTTCCAGACGCTTATCATAGCTAACTAGTTTCCTGGTATAACGAGTCAAGTGACGTTAATTTCGACACTTTATTATTAGTGAGACCAAAAACCCGAATATAACCAATAGTAAGGTAATAATTATACAATTTTAATTATATTTTATAATAATAATTCTGTAAAGCATGAATTTTGATGAACAGTGTATATGAATCTAATTGGTAGTTAATCCATTTAAACATTGAGTCCCATAGACGTATATTGAGTCATGTACAAAAAATCGCATTTAAAAACAAAAATCAGCAATATCATTTTATATCAAAGAAAGAGCTTCCAACCTTTATTAAAAAATCATTTAATTAATTTCGAAATATTTTAATTTCATAAAAATATGAACAATTTTCCTTCAAATCGCTCTCCTGTAAAATTACTATAATGTCAGTTGACCCATTATACTTAGGAGGTATCGAAACTATCTACCCTACGTCTAGTTCGTTTTTCTTTTTTAGGTTCTATATCCCGACACACAACACTAACTGTATCCTTCGATAGTACATAATATATGTCGTTATTTTACGAGTAATACAATGCAAATTTGCCAAATGTATATTATAATGCGTATAGTGAAACAAAACAGCGCTTGACACTACTGTTAAAAGCCAAAAATAGGATTGGCAGTGGAAATGGCAGAATCGAACTACCAAGAGTTCAACCACCTTTAAAAATAAAAATATCAAGATAATTTATCAGTAGAAGAATTATCAACAAACATTATCGTTGTAATCAACATAATAATAACAAGACAAAGTTGTGTATTGCTTACAAGATTCTTTGCCTCCAGTAGACACAACAAAACTTTTTGTTTATTCCAATAAACATCTCAAAAACAAGAATATTTGAACCGAACAGACATCTATTTACATAACAATTGAATAAAATCCTCTATCGCTGTAACTTATGTCCAAATATTTTTGAGGGAACGAAAAAAATACTGTGGCATCGTAAAACTCACGTACTTGCATGTCTTATGTAAATGACGAATAATGATAGCGTATATAGCGTTGGCAGTCATAAATACATGACAAGGGGCATATAATGGGGTTAAGAGAGCGAAGTAATGTGTTATTTTCGCGGTACACGTATTTTTTATAGAATATGTACAGATGACATGTGGTTTGGTTTTCTTGATGTCAGTATCACATTATTTTCAATTATTTGAAGTAAAAAGCGTATAAAAACAGTTAGAATGTAAAGTTAAAGTAAAAAAAATATATCCAAACAATTATTTCAGGCAATTTAAATACATGTATTTTAAGTATGTATAAATAAAAAAATTACGTTAAATACGTATGGCTATATTTTAATAAACAATCCTGTATAAAAATAATCTTGTCAATAATCATATGCAAAAAATGTTCATCAAAATGCAAACGGATGAACATAGAAATCCTTTAGTCAGTTCTTTTTTATAATAAACGCGTAGCAAACGAGCATACAGTCAATCTTATGGTAAGTGGCCACTGATGCCTATGGACATTTGTAATCAGCCCTCAATAAAATTAGAATCAAAGAACTATTTGAACCTGGTGCCTATGTGACAACCTCCCGCTACTCATCAACAGATGTCGCTACCGTATTCTGCATATATACAAATTCCGAACAGAGACTGTCGGAGCACAGCCGCTCCCCAGGCATCACCTACCCTGGCGGGAGATCGCCCTTTGCCAAACCTACGTCACTTTTTCTCCACCGCACCATTCTCCGATGGATAAGGTTCATCCGCACCAACTCGAGTCGAAGCGGTCTCTTTTGGCCACGGACATACATGATATGAAAATAACTTCCTCCTGAGATTTTCCCGGAGCGTTATGACATGGGACTCTTCAAACATGATGCGAAAAGACCTCTCCTTCAAAGCAAGGGATGTATTGGCGAATGCTCTGGAGTGATGCAAGTGTCTGTAGGCGATGGTGACTACATTGCATCAGGTAGCTACCGTGCTAAATGTGTTGCTACCCTGCAAACTAAGTTTCAACGCTTATGATAAGTATCTCTTCTCTAAAGCCAAAACAGAACAACGTTTAACATTGCTATTATAAGGGTGAATAGATGTGGTGGTTGCGTTTCAGGATTCGAACCACAAAAAGTTCTACCATCTTCATATTACTATATTAAATCAGCCTTTTTCGAAATAGTTCGCCCTGGCAATGAATAAATCTTTTTAAATTCGTGTTAAAGGTGGCAAATTATGAAATAACTTATTGATGGTATACTACATTTAATTTAGTGAAAAACAGTGCGTCATTCCCGCATCTTTTCCACGTCATTTGGCGGGTCGCGCTCTCGGGGATAGCGCTACATACGTCAGGGCGGACTTAATGTCCTCTCGCCTCACTGGAGCCTCAGCACCAATTTATGCCAGAAGCACTTTTTCTTATCGCCCTTATTCCTACCTAATTCGACATTTTCGCAGAGCATTAAGTTTAATCACAGATAATTTTATATAACGTAACAACACCGACGACATGAAAAGTGACAGCTAATATAAGAATTTGAGTATATTAGTCAGATACGTAAGTCGAAAGTTGTTAGAACTAATATGGTTCGACTGTCCTGAGGTCCTGAAGGCGTAGCTGTCGGACTGACACATCCGCTTCCCAGGTCGCTATGGGAACGTCGTGCACGGATTGCCGCAGGGTTCGGTACTTGGCCCACTACTGTGGAATATCGCTTACGACGCGGTGCTGAGAACGGTGCTCCCGCCGGGATTGAGCATTGTCTGCTACTTCGATGACACCCTCGTCCTCACGGAATGGCTAGCAGAACTCGGACTGGAACGCGTCATAGCGAAGATCCGCAGGTTGGGCCTCGAGATAGCATCCCAGAAGACCGAGGCGACGCGGTTCCACGGCCGAAGGCCGAGAGTCGAGCCAGCTGAGACCTCAGTCTGCGTCGATGGAGCGGACGTCCGTATAGGCAGGTACATGAAGTACTTTGGCCTATCACTGCAAGGCCGCTGGTGCTTCGAGTAGTACTTCGATCGTCTTGTTCCCCGAATTCTCAAGGTGGCGGTTGCAATGCACAAACTGCTGCGGAATCTCGGGGGACCAAGGGAAGAAGTTCGCCGCCTCTATGCGGGAGTGGTACGCTCGATTGCGCTCTACGGGGCGCTGGTGTGGTCGGACAAAGTATCTGGCAACCGGCGTCACGCACGGAAGTTAAATTCCGCGCAACGTATGATCGTAATTCGAGTCGCCCGCGGTTATCGTACCATATCGTACGAGGCGGTGACAGTCCTGGGGCGGTTTCCGCCCTTGGACATTCTGGCGGATATGGACGCACGGGTCTTCCATAAGATCCATTTCCTCCATCAAGAGACTGACTCCTTTGACGCAGAGTCGGTCGAAGAGCTTCGGCGGAGAGCCAAATGGGGCGCTCTGAGGTGCTGGCGTGATCAATTCGAGGAACCACGTTGTATACGCCAACGTACCGGACGTAGCTGTTTCGGTCAGTATCTGAACAGGATAGGAAGAGAAAAGACGGCCCTCTCTCACCTTTGCGGGCACGCCGGGGATTGCGCACAGCACACGCTCCAGTTCAGCCTAGCATGGGAGACTGAGCGGCGGATCCTCGTCCAAAAAGTAGAAGCGGACCTTTCTCCAGCGGCCATCGTTGAGGCGATGATTAAGCGCAGAGATGCTTGGGATGGCATGATCACCTTCTGCAATGATGTCATGTGAGCGAAAGAAGACGTCGAACGCGTCATAGAGCGCGCTGAACTCGCTCGGAGAAGGAGTCGCCGAGGGCATCCGTAACGCCCGATGGCGCCGCATCCCTGTAGTTCTGGAATCAGAATAGGGCTACGGCGTCCCCTACCTGTCGTAAGAGGCGACTAAAAGGGGCTTCCGGGGTTGCGGGCGGCAAGATTTGGAGCTCGAACCGTCCAGACAGGCGGCCCCGGGAAGGACGACGGTACGTGTGGTCACATACTGTCGTAAAAACCAGTTGATGTGGTGGGCCCAGCCGCTCATCTGGGTGGAGCCCGATGGGGCAACACGCTCAGAGGCTACCTGGGAGGTTTTAATACGGTAAAAATCCCACATAACCTGGCGCCGCTCCTACGGCGTCGGGTACCTTTTGAAGGTTACCCCCTCGAGAACAAAAAAAAGGTGGACTGCAAACTCGTGTGTTACTTCAATGTTATAATAAAATATCTTTAATAATGTACTATGTACTATTAAAAGGTTGAAAAGAAGCATTAAAAGTTGATAAAATTTAAGTGTCTAAAGCTTAAATTATTATATAAAAATGCTCATATAAATTAAAAGAAACGAACAAATATATATAACAAAGTAACAGTAAAGAATCGCAATAAAAACGAAAACACGAACAGAGATTAGGTACATGATTAAGGTCTTTAATAAAGTCACAAGAAAGAGTAATATTATTTAAGTATTTATCTCTTAGTCAAAGTTAGAAGAAGTGCCAAATAATGAATGAAAACAGACGTAATGTTCTCCATAAAATAAATTGACCAAAAAAATAAATTGGATAATCTTGTTAAGCTCACCTTTAGAATGGCGAAGGAAAATAACAGAGGGATCCACGCACTTATACCTACGATATTTTTTTCTTAGCGACGTAACAAAGCTCTTACGACTCTAGAGTTCATTATATTTTATCAGACTTTCAGCGAATACATATTTTGTAACCATTTTCTATCAGGAATGTTCAGACATCTTTTTTATTTGTTTAATTTTATATATTTGCCAGGGGGTAAATATATAATACAAGTATATAAATCAGTGTACATTTAGGTACGGGGGAGGTACCACCGCCCCACCTATTTCTAGCGTGAAGCAGTTCTTGCGGCGGAAGGGTGTGGATAACAGTTCGTCAGTATAAGAGGCGTCCATGTCAGTTGTCGGGAAAAGTAACGCATCTATGTTCGATTTCAGATGGAACCGCTGTATAGAACAGAGGTAATAAGGTTGTAATTAACCATGAGTGACAGTAACTATTTACCATCAGGTGGAATGCATGCTCATTTGCTACTTCAACGCATGCATTGTGAAATAAAAATAATTATAAACAACTACAAATACAAACAATTGGACCTTACCACATAAGATATGTTTTTAATCCATGTGTGACATCTTTGAAAATAATCCTTTTTTACAAAAGAAATAATTAAAATGAATATTCATTATCAGAAGTTAAATATTCACTGCAACTAATAGGCATCAACGAATAATTTTATATGCCCCCAGTGGCGTAGCGTAGTGGAGGCAGAGGGAGCGGTCTGACCGGGTGGCATATTTTGAGGGGCGGCGAAATTTCTTTTTCGTAATATACAACCCGTATTTTTGTAGCAAAAACTTTGAAAGTCAAGTTGCGCTCCCGGGCGGCACATTTAGGGGGCGGCAGAATATTGAAATTTGGCAAACTTTTCTTTAACCGACTAAAATTTCTTAAATGGGTGGGCGGTGAATTCAAATTCCGCCACGGGCGTCATAAACCCACGCTACGCCACTTTATGCCCCCATAAGTATGTGTACCACATCTCACTTTTCCCACCACAAAGAATTAATACTTTAATATGAAAAGGCGGAGAGGAGTTAGAAATCCCCCTCCCCCCTAGCTAGGCAAAAAAAGACTCAGATTCAACGTTTCTTTGGTAATTTGCCTTTTTGCATTTTGACGCCGCTATTAACAAAGCTGATGACGAGGAATGAAGAATTTTACATTCATAAATTTACATTGATTCAATGTTTTATAAAACATTTTAAAATATGTCTACTTGAGTTAGTAAGTACGATCCTTTAGTTATCTTTCAAGAATTTTCTATTTATACGAAAACCCTTTTGCTCACTTTCCCTTATCTTTAATTCCCGGCCTTACTAATAACAATAGCGTTGTATTACCTTTTTCATTGCGCGAAGATGAGCTTATCAAGAGCTTATGTACGCCATAATGCCTAATGCACTATTCAGAGGGTGTTACAGCTGATGTGAGATCGTTCCAAGCAGAACGCCTAGTGTTCCAGGCGCCATTGTCGGCATTACGACTCACAAATAATTAATGGCTCCAGACCCATTGTGGGAACGTCAGACGAGCAGCCGCCTTTGTACTCGGATTATGTCAGGAGCATTTAAACTTAAAACAAACAACAATCCTTAGTGCAACCGAGTTATGTCTGTCGGGGATGCATTACAGCAATGCATTCCTACTAAATAGTTTTGTAGGCCTAATAATTGTCCATACACATAGGATGTTCCCGGTGCTTGCATCGGATGTATTTGTAAAAAAATTGGAGAGTTGAGAATAAGTAATAATACAAATTTTTATTCATAACTTTTGTTTGTTCATTTGTCTGTTTTTTTCTTCGCAAATCGTGTCAAACCACAACTACTAAATACAATTTAAAGAATTGAGTAATATGATTTAAATTTCAGCCTTCAACATCCATGTTGAAAAAGTTAATATAATCTAGTTATTTTTTATGTTTTAAAATAAATGAAACCGCGGGGTACAACTAGTATAAAATAAAAATAATTTGTCGATTTATACATTTACGACATGTAAATGTATAAATCGACAAATTGTGCAAACTGTACAAACAACCCGATTGTACAGGATCTTTGCCCAGCTGTGGGATTTATGAAAAGTTGCACCCACTATAAGATATTGATATTAATTCGTATTGCGTTTTTATGACATAATTATGTATTATCTACATAATCATAATATTATTGTAGAATATGCGAATTATGATAACGACAGCCGGAGGTCTTAGAAATACCCAAAGTACTTTAAACTTTTTTTATTAATAAAGAAATTACAATTAACTTATGTTACGAAACATTGCCTATCTAACGCTGAGAGTTGACAATGAATGATCAAAATTATTACATTAAAATAAAAAGAAATGTATGGATGCTGACTATGGATTGCCTACTGGGTTACACGGTAACACGGTTACACGGATCGCGGCAGCGTGCGGCGTCAGCGCTCCTTTTCCAGGTCGGATGCGTAACATGCGTCAAGACAGAAAAAAATACGTATGTATATTAATATTGAAATGAAATGTCGTTTAGACCAAAAAAAAGCATAAACCTAACTAAATCCAAAACTAATCCCATAACGGAAACCCACATAGATAGTTCTTTGAAATTAGTTTTGGAAGAAAAATAAAAACATACACAACACGGTTTATTCTAGCTGCGAGGAACGTGAATTTGATGCGTGCGTTAAAGTTTGATTGGTCCATCGTCGAAGGAAATAAAACTAACTGCGCCGTAACTTGGTAAGAACCTCTTCCTTCATACATTAAGACGGTTTATCATTCGTTTTATAGATATACTGGATTACGAGCAGGCAAAGTATTCTACAAAATACACACAAACGTGAACCTCTTTTAATATAAATTCAGGAGCATTTACAACAAAGTAGCAACCTCTATAATGTAGAAAAACATAGAGCTGACTTCCAGAAGAACAAAATTAAAATAATATTGATGTAATAATCCTAATATTAATATTACTAAAAGAAATTTGCCTCTCCTCCTCTTTTTTGTGTTCGCAGAGGCCATATTTAAAAATTATGTAGCCTATGTTACTCCTTCAATTGAGACGAATCTATCGACACTACGTGTTAAAAACAATTAAGCCTTTTAGAGTGTAGAAATGATAAGATATCTTTAATTAAAAACCTTTATTTAACTTCCCACGTGGCGGAGAGGTCACCATACCGGTCTGACGCGCAATGTGTTCCGGGTTCGATCCCCGGCTAGACAGACATCTAATTGATGAGTTTAGATTTCTGTTTGGGGTCTGGATGTTTGTGTCTTTGTGTGTCCATGGCACCCACGACACAGGAGAAAATCCTACTGTGGGGCTATGTAGAAAGCGATTTTTTTACCTTCGGAAGGTAGAACGATATAAAAATATAACTTTAGCATGTCATTCCTAATAATTTTACGTAGTAAAACCAATTTTACTCATTTCTATTCATGACTGCAACTAAAGTTATATGAAGTTTGTTTTAACTTAATTGTATTCAAGAAAAGTTTGTTTATGTCCACAACAGCTATTCGGATACCCACAAATAATCTTAAACACAGTTCTCGCCTACGAAATAATTTAATATTTAACTGTAACCATTAATTGGATTTTCATTAGCGGTAAAGTTGATTAATTATGTTTCTTAAATCCTTTATATTTTCCTTTTTCATCAGTAGCAAATGAGCATGCAGTCCACAAGATTTTAAGTGGTTACTGACACCTTCATATAGAATAGTGATTCTATCTTAAGTCGATCACAGATGCGTTGCTACTCCCGAGGACTGATATGGTCGTCTCATATATAAGTGAGCCGCTATTAAATATGTGATGATTTAGAGAATGCATTAAAGTAGGAGTCGGCAACATTGGCCCGACTCATTTTCTTATGGCCCGCGGCATCTTTTCATGCCCCGTGGTATTTTGCTAATGCGTGAGAATAGTATCAAATATTCCATGAACCGCATCCCTTTCAAAGATATCAATCAAAATTTACAAGTTTCAGAGGCCATTTTCGACGACGCTATATGTATTTGCTTAGGTACCTACTACTCTTGTATACTTAGAGACGCTATTAGTTTCACACTTTTGCGGACTGTCCTTGTACTGAATGGTTTGACGCAAAGGCATCTGTCTTTACCTTCAGAGATAATTTCTAGGATTTGAGGTTTATATTGTGTTTATATTTGTATTCAAACATTAAATATAGCTGCCTCTAAATTGTTTCTACCCCCGACGTAAGAGGAGGGATGCTATAGGTCTTAGTTTGACTGCTACGTATATCTGTCTGTCTAAAACTGACAAAAAATTCAATGTATATATACCCAAATAGGTTTGTGACTCGTTCGAATTAATTGGCTCATCTATAAGTATTATTTGTGACTTTTTAAATGGTTGCTCACTAATCTTTATAGCATTGGGGTAATTTTTTTTTTTATTTTAAATTTAAATTTATTAGCTTATTAATCTTTGTACAAAGAAGAATACTTTATTACTTATTTGAATGACACTTAAAACTATTATTATGAATTATCTTTCAAAAAATCTTAATATCTCTTATTAATATTTCTTTGGCTACTTTTATTCTTCACATCTTTTATATGAAAAATCTGAAGCTTTTAAGTGTCAATCGTATAATACTAAGGAATTCCATACCTTTACTATTTGATTTAAATATCTGCTTTCATTCACAAGTCGCCATGTCTAAACCTCATTATTCTGCAGTTAAAAAGTCATTAATCGTGAATGAATAAAGGAGCTGAACAATAGGGGCACAGCATTGGACCGAGGAATGGCCCCTAATGAACATTGAACGTGATAGGCAGAAGTATTGTCTTAAATACCTATAAGTTGAAATGTTTTAATACGTTTGATTAAAAATATTAACATAAACATTAAGAATTGACGACCCGCGTGGCTGAGTGGTCACCATACCGGTCTGACACGCAGTGGGTCCCGGGTTCGATCCCCGGCCAGACAGACATCTGAATG
>MOOZ01000893.1:140378-152875 GCA_002930495.1 Cecropterus lyciades | reverse complement strand
CACCCCCATTTAAAAAAAAACCCTAATCGTTACATTCTCCTTCAACATCGATTTCTTCCAAAGCCTACCTTCAGAGTATAAGCATACCTTAGTAGTTATGGTTCGGTGCGTAAACTGCATTAATCATTAAGAAATTTTAAGTTTCAAAAAGGTAATAAAATTATTTTTTTTATCGACCAGATAGTATAACCGATGAATTCAGCTATTTCTAAAAATTGGATGCTATATATATGGAAAACATTTCTGTTGTAATCTAATGGACTGCCGAAACGAAGCAAAGGATTCTGTATTAATCAAATCATTATCGTCAACCCATTATTGTCCCACTGCTGGGCACGGGTCTTCTCTGAGAGAATGAGAGAGTTTTAGGCCATAGTCCACCACGCTGGCTAAGTGCGAATTGGTAGACGCACATTTGAGAGAACTCTTTTTTTAGAGAACTCTCAGGTGTGCAGATGTTTTCACGATGTTTTCCTTCACCATAAGGCA
Organism: Cecropterus lyciades; assembly: GCA_002930495.1. Classification (NCBI taxonomy): domain Eukaryota; kingdom Metazoa; phylum Arthropoda; class Insecta; order Lepidoptera; family Hesperiidae; genus Cecropterus; species Cecropterus lyciades. The sequence continues at coordinate 152,386 of MOOZ01000893.1, read as the reverse complement.
GTGATAATCAATTTCTAATACGCACATCATTTTAAAAAAATCAGTGGTAGCCTGGGATTTGAACTTCAGACCCTCGATTGAGTCCTCGATTGAAACTCGGCCTGAGTTGCAACCATTAGGTTTCAACAATCACTGCTCGGTAATCAAATGAACTCCCAAAATAAAGCACAGGATTTCCTACCCGAAATTCATATTCGGTTCTTGTGACGACATCAAAACTCTATTCATGTACAAACCTTTACATACCCGTTTAACTAAAAACAGTCAATTCCTAATATGTTATCATGATATCCTCCACTACATTAACGCATTAGGCCTTAACCTCTAAGAAGCTTTCACAACTGAGGTTTGAAACTTCCATGTTCACTAGAGAAGATGCTGCAGCTACATTCCAAGAACATGATTTATCTCCCTGGTGTCAGCAAACAAAGGCATTTCCAGGCCAGTATCAGCCGGACAGAGGCTGCTTCCTACCGAGCGCTCCGGAAATTGGCTTCGCCACTTGATCCGGTGACGGATGGCCAGAAGCGCCAGTTTCAGACGTACTAACATTCGTGCCTAATTATTTTGATGAACAAAATTATAAAAAGACACGTAAAGACAAGAATCCGAACTGAATATTATAATGGAATGTCAAGATCAACATGAACGATATTTGTGCGGTTGAGAGATGCCCTTCAGGAACTAAGTTGAATCTTTATTGCAGATTGCTATAATGACCTAATATAATTCTTTGTGTGTGTGTGTGTGTCTGTGTGTGTGTGTGTGTGTGTCAGTGTGTGTGTGTGTGTGAGAGAGAGAGAGAGTGTGAGTGTGTTTTAAAACAAAAACAATGTTTCAAATCTGCACATTCGGCATTGAGTTTTTACAACCGGCCGCGCACAAATTAGCAAAAACATTCAAGGCACTGAACTCTTCTCATTGATCTGATTTAAACGTGTTCTACTACTCTTCGTGGCTCGTGAAATGGTAGTCTGAGGAAAGTTATTTATCCTAGGTAACTTTGGCCTCAAAGTTCCAACCTTGTCTAGGCAAAAAATATATAAGGAGTAGACCTGCCACTACTCCTACGCAAAGAAATGAAAAAGGGTAAAAATTGCAAAACATGAAAATCGGTCAGATTATTAAATTAAAATCACGTAACATAACATACTATATCATAATAAAAAATATCTTAAAATTTCAAATATTTAACGTAATCAGCAACCCGACAGAAAACAAATACGTGTAATTGCTAGATCGCTAACAATCACAAGTTCAGTGAAATCAACTATGTCACGATTCCGCTCTTTCACAAACCTACTCGGTCTTCCTTTTTTTAATTCTCTTCTCCAAATCTAACCACAACAACATCAATTTTTAGTGATGGAATAGTACATTCTTCAATTGCTAAATTAATAGTACTACTACATACTACTCATACAGTACTTCTATATAGATACACGTTTCACAATTTAATACATGATAAAATTTAATTTATTATTGATAAAATTTATTTCATCTCTAGTTATTTAACCCATGGTTTGCCTAGAAATTTTAAGTGCTGAACTTGCCCCATACTCTTGCTCAATTTACCACACATTGTCATTTTCGAAAGGGATAAATTACTAATCCATCTGGTTTTATAACAATCCATCGAGACTTATCGTTGAAGAGCTATATCAGCTCAAGAGAAAAATTGGTCAACTAGCCCCGCCCTACCCTATTATTCATTACCGCTTTCTAGGGCGAATTCTTATTTAATCTGATAAGAGAACTTTATTGACGACTACGTTATCATAATAACTTTTATTAATTACTTTTAATAATACTCAATATGGTATGATTGTTATAACAGAGTGTAATTCAACAACTATGTGAAAATTCACAATTTTCGCGACATTGCGGAAATGCTGAACTTTCACAGTGGATACTAGAACAATAGCGAACGGTTATCTGTGCTCAGCTACAATGAAATCTTTTATAAGAGTAGTTCCGGGACTATCGGCAGATGGGTTCATTCAACGATTCTAGTATTGGAACAAGTAAAACTTTTAACAAAAGTAATAAGTGGTTTCTATATTAAAATACTCATATTACTCTTATATTATTTATCATATTTTATTGAAGTGGATATTCAGCGATTTCTCGACAGATCGCCTCTCTTTCGAATAATTCATCATTTTAGACAAATAATACTCATGAATGAGCCCATGAATATTATTCTTGTATGTCTCTAAAGCATGTATGTATGTTGCTAAAGCTCTGTGTGCATCTAAATAAACGTATGTTAACAGGATAAGGTCTAACTAACTAATACCAATAGCATAATAGTCGAAACTCGAATTTTCAGTAGAGATGTCCAAGTTTTTTTTATAATATCATATAGTCCACCCGAGCGTTCACTGCCGTCCATGGATATGTGTAATCAACCCCAGATCAACCCCACTTAACTAACGCAGTAGACTAAACCGAAAGGGGTTTAGGTCTACGGTTATTCCGAGAGGACATCTGTGTCCAGCAGAGGGACAGTAGTGGGTTGACGATGATCTTCGCATTAATGCCTTTAGTACGAGTTTATTATTCTTATAGTTTAGTTTCCTTAAAAAATAACTGTTAATGTTTCGCCCATCATTTCAAAGTACATTGTAAGCCGAAAACGTATAAGCAAAAGAAACATCGCAATGTTTAGGCAAAAATGTAAATAATTATTGTTTAGAGGAATCAGGATAATCTCGTACTTAGGGTACAGAACTGCATGCAATAGCATCACGACGAGACAACAATGCGAGTAGGACCCTCAGCACGCGTTTATTTCATTTCCACAAAACAAACATTGTTAACGCCTTCGCCCATCTTCACAAAGGACAGTTATGACCGAAAAGGAAAACGTAAACGTGCAATGTACGTGTAAAGTATGAGCGATTGGACAATGATTGTTTTGATTTTTTACAATATAATTTTAATATTATCAGGGAAATGATACATTTTAATATGTTACGGGTATTCACGATATGTGATTTTTGAATTTCTTTTTGCCGATATTTCGGTCAAAAAGAATGACCCACAAAAATCTGCGGTAGCTGAACACTTTCTTAATTCCGGATCTAACTACTGGATCGTATTACATAAACCTCAGGTGATCTCCACTGAGCGTCATTACTTTCCACGTTTACTAAGAGAAGATGGTTTTAAATTAGCGCAAACGTGGAATCCAGTGATTAGTTTATATAAATCACAAATAATACAAATTTCGATGCATAAGGGTACAGTTAGTGTTGTGTGTCGTGATATGGAGCCCAAAAAATAAAAAGTTACCAGACGTAGGGCAAATAGGTTAATCTTCCACTAGTGCTTGTCAACGGTTTCTGCCCGCCACCGCAGTTTCGCGGTAACTGGGTCAAGATATTGGCAAAAATAAATTCAAAAACCACATATCGTTAGCACCCGGACCACGATTGTTTTGACGAAACATAATGACTACTAATGAAACAAGACTAATTAAAGCGACCACCAATCCATTTGACATGAAGTGAAATTGCAACGGATTAGTGTTGGAAACTTGATATCACATTTAGTGCCAGTATTTCTGAATTAGTTTTAGTTCGAAACAATCAGGTGAACCTATTTGTCCAATGAGCACTGTTCACGTACTGCGATAATTCCATTAAATACGCAAGCTCTTGGCGGCCTCGGGTTTGTGTGTTATTCGGATTATTGGTTAATGAATATTAGATCACGATTAATTTACAGATCTATTGCAGTAACGAGCTTCAATAATAACAGTAAAAAAATAGATAATAATATATGTGACTTTTAGATTCTAAATGTTTTGATGATACATTTCTGTTCTTATTGCAAATTCTTATTTTTTTCTTTCTACTATTGAAAAAGTTTAATTTTTAATTTAAATAAGTAGATGAACTCGATGAGCGAACCTGATTCAACCAAGTGCGAGTAGAGCTGATTCATCGAGAATTTCGTATCACACAAATAAAATTGCATAAAATGAGTATTTAATTAGCAAATAAATAATCAACATTTGTTGGCTTTGTAACATTTAAAAGTTAGGTGTCATATTGATCGTGATTACCAACAAGACAAAACTCTCAATATTGAATATCTGATCTAAGCGGAAATGCTGTTGACCTTCTATTTGGTAATTAGTTCTGAATAAACAAGAGAACGGATTGTACCAATGAGCGTCGATCACGTACTACGATGATTTCATTGAACATGCAAATTTGCATACAGCAGCCGCGAATCTGTGTATTATTGGTTAATAAACAACAGCTTATACCCCTTTACTATCAATTCGCGGGACCGTTTCATAAATTTATATTACGCATATTTTCTACTTAATTTTTTTTTAATATTTTACAGCATACATAATGCATAATTTAAAAAGATACTAACAATTAAAATAGCTATGTTAAGAGAGTGTCCCACATCGTCCGTATATACGTATCGGGCTTTATTTCCCCATTAAACTTTTTTCGCCTTGTAAGATACTTGTGCACAAGTAAGACAAAGCTGAGCGTTGACTTCAATCATAAAATGTTAGAGTCCGATTTCGAAAGTAAAATGACTGATAGGCAGGTAATTTCAAAATGGAGGTAAAATCAAGATACTGTGTTACATCAGAATTAATTAATTACAATTGTACTGTGTAAAAACCAATAAATTAATAATTGCAAAGTAATTTGCGGCCGTGAACACGTTAATGAGGAACAGAAAATAAAGGTTAATAACCTTATTTCAGAAGGCATTATCTACTCCGAGTGAACAGAAGGCATATGGTAGCCAAACGTAAAATTTTCGATTATAGTCCCTTTAGCCGGAGAATATCTTGACAAATACCCTAATAAAAAGGCTCGCCGCGCACCCGGGCGTTTGGAAAACGATTTACAAGGTTTATCGGCGCTATGGAAATAATAACTGGGGCCGTTATCGTCCTAAATTGATCTAATTTAAAATTATTGTTATCGCCAGCCTTTTATTTTTATTGCTCTTGCTCGTATAATTTTTTTTTAGTTCGCGATTATTACGCATGTTCACATTTTAAGAGGATGGTTTGAAATTAACAATTAAATAATAAATAAGGAACATTACTTGGAATATTATAATTGAAGTAAATATTATTTGTAATAGAAGTTTAACTCGAACTTAATGATAAATTGTACATTTTAAGATTTTTCGATATTCCATTCATATTTAGACTAATTCAGATTTAGAAATCCATCATACAAAATTAGAAATCAGGCGTAGCGAATTCAAGGGAATTCGTTCAAAAGAATATTTACAATTAAATTGTGAAAACTATAGAGAGAGATACATAAAGTTACTTATTTTTATCAATACAATAATTATTGTACTGGACCACACAGATTACCAAGCCTTTATTAAACAATATTTCTATAATATTAAATCAGATAAGAAAGCAATTTCTCTGAAAAGAAATCTATTCTAGGCATTGAAATATCTCCAAAAAATAATAATTTCGTATTAAAGGTAAGTGTATTGAGATATGAATATCAAAATAACGTCAATTTGTATTAATATATAAAAGCTGGATTATTCTTATTAATAGTTTAGACAAAAACTGGAACCTTGAAATAGGTTCATCTCAATATTAATACTTAGTTCTAAAATTCGTACAAATTAAAATAACAATACAGTTTGACGAAATAACCGCAATATAAGTAAACAAAGCAGAGTTCATTTTCGAAAAGGTTGCAATTTTTACCAATATTTAAATTAATTATATATATTCATTCACCATAACATAATTGCTCACTGATTTAATTTATTTCAGTATTATTGTTATTGAAAGTAAATAAGTAATTATAATCAATCATCATCCTTATCATCATAATCATTTCATTAATCATCATCATCATAATCATCATCAATCATCTTATAAAATCAAATTTCATTTTCAAATTAATAATAATCAATCACATTAGTGGCAGAATAAATAACTTTGGACAGGTAAAAGATGTGTACCATAGACACATTTGCCTTTTGAGACGTGAACATTACAACGATAAAATGTTATTTGGCTGTGACAGGCTTTGTGGTGGAATGTACTGGCCATATCTCAAAGACACCCGTTGTAATTAAGTACACAATGAGACTTCATATTTGGCGGTGGGCGGAGGCGTCTATTGTGCTTCCCTCGTTATCTGCAACCCAGCCTTTTTAGCTTTTATGCTGTGTTCAAACTAACGCGATAGAGGGTTGCTTTGCCACGTTCTTTATATTGCTATATAGAGGTATGTATGTATACTTGTCGGTCCAATGAACTTAAGTCTAATAATAACACAATCATTAGGTTAAGTTAATAACTCATGGTTCAATTTATATATGAGGCGACCATATTAGTCTTCTGTAGCAGCAACGCATCTGTGATCGACTTCAGATAGAACCCTTGTTCCCTGTTCTGTATGAAGTTGCTAACAGATATTCATGGGCAGCAGTAGCCACTTACCGTCAGGTGGACTCCGTAGCGTAGCTGGGTAACAAAAGACCCTGGGGCAAAAAATAAACTAGGGCCCCAAATAAACTATCTGGTTTATTTATATTCCGAACAAGCTGCGCCCCACGGTTTCATCCGCATATTAGTTACTACAAAGAAAACTAATTTATGTATTTATTTGGATAAGAATAAATATTATATTTATAAAAACAACTTCGCAAATAATGCATTATTTTGGAAGAAATTTGGTAAGCATATAAAAGGGTACACTGAGTTTACCTGAAAACGTCACAGGGTACACTGAGTTTACCTGAAAAAGTCAGCGACAGCATATGTCTATCACATATGCTGTCGCTGACTTTTTTTTAGAACTTTTAAAGGGGATCAATTCTGTCATACATAATTTTTACGTTATGCACTTTAACCGTACTTTAACCGTTTATGCAGCGGAAGCTCTCATTAGAAATAAAACCCCGATTTTGAAACATTCCTCATTGGTGCTCCGCTCCTGCTGGTCTTAGCGTAATGATATATAGCCTATAGCCTTCCTCGATAAATGGGCTCTTTTCTTTGTATAATTCTTTGTACTAGTCCAGGTTATAGATTGTAAGTCCGAGGGGCCCCTGAGCTTGGGGCCCCAGAGCTTGGGGGCCCCTTACCTTGGGGGCCCCGGGGCACTGCCGCGTCTAGCCCTCCGGTAGCTACGCCACTGGGTGGACTGCATGATCGTTTGCTACTTTAGTCTGATAAAAAAAAATAACAAAAATTGAAACCAATTTATGTCAGAAAAAAAGTAATTTAAGTACATGTTGGGTTAGTACATACACAGAATAGTCCCAAACTCGGCGCTCAACATATTTCGCTAGAACACGACGAAGAATATTATGTCCCACGAGTATATGAGCGCAGACTTCAGAACTATGTACTGTGTATGTACTAACCCAACATATACTTAAATTATTTTCTACTTTTTTGTGGCATAGAAGTATGTTTAAATTTTTTTAGTGATGATACACTTATAATACCATATTATATATATTCTTATAATATCACTAATTTTGCTTCGTAAATATAAATTTACACATAAGCATTAACTGAAACCTCAATAAAAACGCCAATTTCTCCAACATAGATGTAAATTTAAATCTAAGCCATAACTTTTATAAATTATATCGTGGCAAATAAAGGTTAGGTTAGGTTACCTGCGCCATCAGAATTTAAGATATTCTGAGTCAAAATTTTCATTACTACGTTTATGTCTCTGCGTAGGAACCTATTAAAAATATGTAAGCAACAAATCCAAACTCCTATGTTTTAAGAATTATCTACACCTACATTATCAGGATTGAAGAGTTGAATGTCCAATTTGTCGTCTTATGTCTCTACTTACCAATCTTACTATGAAATGGTAAGCACCAAATGGTCTACATTTATGGTTTAGGCCAACACTACCCCTGCATCATCAGAAGTATACTCTTTCGAATAAAATAATAATTTTGAGAATCGTTCCACAAATAGGGAGGAAAATCGATGAACTTATATATATAAAAAAAATACATACAATCAAACATAGATTATTTTCGAAGTCGGTTTAAAAAAAGACAATTCCATGCTACCCATGATAATAATAGACGAGGGTTATTCAAAAACATGTTTATTGAACTGAACAAGAATATCAAAGAACAATAAAAAATACAAGTGACCACAAATAAGACTGATCAGTAGTATTAGTAAATAGAAGAGAACTATTGATGTTAAATATGTAAATACAAAAAAATATATTATTTTAAAAATATTTAAATTTTAATTTCATAAGTCATTTACTACATCCAGCGATACAATTTACAGACGATGTTGTTATTGTTAATTTGATTACATACAAATAGTATTTTTTTCCAGTCTATGGTCCTGTTTCGTGGAAAGCTTTACGGAACTACGACTTCTACAAATTACGTTTCCAGTCATATGAGGAGCTTTATCAATAAATTAGTCTACACCACTGCCATATTTCTCGGTTGTTAAAATATGACACATTAAGCTTTAAAGGTTTTGGAATGTGGTTACGTTCTTGTAAACTAGATAACACGTTTATAAATCATATTTCTCTAATCTATACAATTCCTGTTTGGCTCTATGATCTTTATGCAAACTTGTTATTGTTATTGTTGATCAATTCGCCCCACCTTAACTATTCTGGATATTTAAGGTGGGGCAGATTAAATCTACAAATTGGGATATCTGTTTTGAGTCTGCGATTTTTTAGAAACTATTCAAGGCCAAACATAATAAAGAAGGACATGAAGAAGAGACACCATAAGCTGGATATATATGCGTACAATTTTATTATTATTATTATTGCTACTTGAAATATTTGTGTAATAATTATCCCTACATTTCGATTTATCTGTTCTAATCAACTTTTCTTATAACCTAATAAACGTCTAAACGTCCTTCCTAAAACCATTTAGGTAAAAACAAATTACCTCTTATAGAGATGGATCTTACTAACCCCGGGCTAACTTAATTACTTAGGTGCGCAAATAAAATAATTAGGCAATAATAGGCGTATTCGAGCATCTAAATTGCAATAACAGGCGTATTCGAGCATCTAAATAGCAATAATAGGCGTATTCGAGCATCTTAATTACGGATACGTTTCAAAAGGCGCATCGCCCAATCTGAGGAGCATAAAAACTTTATTTCTTTCATAACAGATACAAAGAAGAAGATTATCCGGATTTTAGGGCCGACATCGATTCAACAGGGTGGAAGGCAAACAATCGCCTTTTGTTACCGCCGCTATTGAAGCTCGGGTAATTAATTATACCCAGCGAACGCCATTTTGCAGATTCACTTCTACCGCTCTTCGGAGATCGACTGATTGCCTCCGCAGTGCTATATACCTTCGCCTATTGCACATTTGTATGAATGGCCCAGAATCGCTAAGGAAGGATCGCTTAAATTCTAGTGTTCTAGAATACATCCTGGGACAGATCTGGTCATCATGATGTATTCGTTTCTCGTCCTAAATACCTAAAAATGTGATACTATTTTTTATTGAATTATCCATAGAAACAAATAATTATTGAACACGTACTTGTAATTTATTATTATTTTTGCATGCATTTTTTTTATTTAATCACCTGTAAGCATCAATGACATGAGCTTGATTATGTCCTTCGTTTAACCTACCACACTGTATACAACAGTATTATCTCCACTTACAGTATAGGCAAACCAAAATATCACAAAGCAAGAGGTTTAGAAACACCAGCAATACCTATCTGGCACACAAACAAAGAAATTGTTGAAGAGAAAAATTACGCACGCAAGAAAAGTGGCGAGTTTAAAACATCGGAGAAAGAAATTGCTCCCGCTGTGAAACAAAAGCTTGTCCATCCATTTCTCTGCCCGTGATTATTGTCTATGCACTCTCCTTGCAATTTTACATTTTTCTAGGCCACGAAGTAGAGAACTATAAATCTAGTAATGGTTGCAATACTTTTAGTTTCAATTTGTGGTATAAAGCAGGTATATGTTTGTAAAGAGAACTGTATTTTAATAGTGGTAGAAACAACACGGTTCGTCTGGAAAGGTATACGGCCTTAACTATTTCTAAAGTTAAGCTGTTCTTACATTACGTGTAGTGTTCCAATATTAGCTAGCTTGTCTGTGCATTTTGGTAACAATAATAATTATAATCCTTTGGAGAGAAAGATAACTTGCTGAAAAAATCAATTATTATAATTATAATCCATTGGAGAGAAAATTACGAAGTTAAGAAAAGTATAGCATATTAGAAGTGTTGAAAGAAATCTTTAAAATATTAAATTAGTTCATAAGTAAACAATATTATTGTCAATTAATCTCTGCCGTCCAAGTCAAATATGTTGCCACCCCTGAGGACTCAGTTGGAACTTCATCTTCGTGTTATATCTATGTAGCAAGCCTGCATTCCATTATATTATACGTATTATTTCATTATATTATATAATAGGTATTATATTATACGTATCGAGCGACACTTAATTAAAGTGATAATCAAAGTGTTTCAAATTCATACAGTATTTATTTTATCCTATAGATTTTTCCTAATGGCAAAAATGTAATCTACTTGTGTTAATAAACAAATTGCATTTTGTGCTTGCTGTAGGAATTTTTTATGCGACTCACTCGTTAAAAATCACACCGCAATTATTTATTTATGTAGAATAAAAAAGTTAAAACCTTGAATAAAGCTATAATGATGTTTGAGTTGTTTATAAATTAGATTACTAGAAACTTGACAAAATTATTACTGTTTTTCTACTTCATTCCAAAATCATTAGCAAATTTTATTAAGTAGCTCTTTTAAATAGCCACTAAAATATCGTCTATTCCTAAAAAGCAAAAATATGAAACAGGAGCTCTCACAAAAACAGATTCTGAATGGAATAAAAAACATAAGGCAGGGCCGACGCGTTCACGATAACAGCTCTCAAAAAGAGGAAATGTTAAAAACAAGTTGAAAAGGAAAAGTAAGTAAATTATGGAAGTGCGGCGAGCGTCTTTTGTCTATGGTCTGCTACTGTCAGTTATCGTCCATAGACAGATAAAGTAACCGTTTGCGGGGCGCCATATTATTACAAAGATATTTGGTATAAAATCCCAGGAGCTTTGTCCAAAACACTTCCGCCTATCAGTGTGATTTATCTGCGATTTCATTTCGGGGTCTAATAAAATGCCTAAAGTTAACGACTTTACTGAAAACGATTTTGATAAATCCAATGACTATGTTCTGCTGACACACATACTGACTTGTATATTTATTGACCGCCATTTAATTTAATTTGTAATAACAATTGTAAATTAATATAACGGAACGACCCATCGGTCACAATACTGGCCTGCCACGCAATGGGTCCCAGGTTCGATCCCCGGCCAGACAGACATCTGAATGATGAGTTTAGATTTGGTCTGGATGTTTGTGTATTCGCCTTTGTGTGTCCATGGCACCCACGACATAGGAGAAAATCCTACTGTGGGGTTATGAGTGTAAAAAGCGTTTATGTTTTTTATCTAATCTTTTTTTTTTTGTAACGAGGGGGAAACCTTCAAAAGGTACCCGACGCCGTGGGAGCAACGCCGGGTTATGTAGGATTCTTACCACACTAAAATATCCCCGGTGGCCGTCCTCAGCGCCGCGTGGAAGACTCCGGGATCTCCAACGGAACGCAACCGAAGTCCTCCGAAAGCGATGCCCCTTACGGGCTCTCCCCGGTGAGCATTTGCGCTTACCGTGCCTTCAGATGTTACGACTGCATGAGACCATGCGACACATGCCGCCGTCCTTCTAGAGATCGCTTGGCTGGACGGTTCGTTCTTCCACTCTTGCCGCCCACAACCCCAGAAGCCCCTTTTAGTCGCCTCTTGCGACGTAGCCCTATTCTGGCCCCGGAACTACAGGGACACAGTTGTGTCACCTAGGACTCGTGGTGGCAAACCGTGATTGCTGTTTTTAAAAAAGTAAATGGTAAGTATTTATATTCTATGGCAGGTACGTCCACAGTTT
>MOOZ01000893.1:66173-83360 GCA_002930495.1 Cecropterus lyciades | reverse complement strand
GCGGTGGTGCTTCCGGAGTCAAAGAGTTCTACCACCTTCAAACCATACTAATAAATATTTTAATTTACTAACCAACATGTTGTAATTAAATTAACTCTTACAGTATAATAAAACAGATATAACTGGCAATTTATTTCAGATATACCACACTTTACGCTAGGAATATGTTCCGGAAAACATCGCGTTTAAGGAAAGTCGCGTATATCGGACTTAACGATTAAACATCTATAGTACATAACACAAAAGAAAATGCGTTTAGGGCATGTCGCGTATAACAAACTTAACGATTAAACATATATAGTGAATACATAACACAAAAGAAAACACGAATCATTTGAATCATCACTCTAATTCTAAGAACACTTTTTGTAGACATAATCGCATTGAGATAAATTCTACTTAAGACAAGTTAAGACTTAATACAAAAAGGACGAACGAAGAAAACTGTCTTTTTGGTAGTGTTTCTTTTATGTTTATGTAAAATACGTTCATAACCCCTAAAGCTGTTTCTGTTTGACACACAGTCATCATCATTGTCTATACTGTGCAATATGTCCAAACCTGAATACATTTTTGAATTATGTATTTGAAATTCGCGTTATAGTGAAACCGCGCATATCGGAGTCGTGTAAAACGGGAATTACTGTGTAGCCCTATGGAAAACCCTCTATAATAGCTATAAAGTTAATTCACTATAATATATTCTTTATCTATAAAGTAAATTCACTATAAATTATTTGTATGATGTGTCTTCTCTATTACAGGTTGGCAAACTCCTATCAGATGAAGAGTATCAGAAGCAAATAGTTCCATGTGTGGTAAAATTGTTCGCGTCTAGCGACCGGACTACGCGTTCGCGACTGCTATCCCAATTAGACCAGTTTATTATGCACCTTCAAAACTCTACTGTGAGTATTATGTTCATAATTTGTCGCAGTAATTGTTGATGTCTAGTTGATATCTTATACTAAATGTTACAAGGCAGAAATCTGAATCAATAATTAAAAAAATATTACTTATATTTTTTTCAAAATACTTACTGTTTCCACTATTTCATATACGTAACCGAAATTGTATAACTAAACAAAAACGCTTTCTACACTCATAACCCCATAGTAGGATTTTCTCATTTGTCGTGGGTGCCATGGACACACAAAAATGAATACACATACACCCAGACCCAGAATAGAAATCTAATCTCATCATTCAGATGTCTGTCTGGCCGGGAATCGAACCCGGGACCCACTGGGTGCCAGACCGGTATGGTAATCGCTCCACCACTTGTGTCGTCAAAGTCTGTTTGATTTATAATTTGCAAGTGACTTAATACTTTAATAAGATTTCAATTAAAAGTAATATTTTGATATGAGATTTGCACCTACTACTACAATATATCCTATTAAATTTGAAAAAGTTAAGACAAATATTTTTTTTCCCTATAGGTAAATGACCAAATATTTCCTCAAGTAGTACACGGTTTTCTGGACACAAATCCTGTCATCAGAGAGCAGACTGTAAAATCGATAGTGCACTTAGCGTCCAAACTCAATTATAACAATCTGAATGTGGAAGTCTTGCGCCACTTTGCGAGGCTACAAGCTAAAGATGAACAAGGAGGCATAAGGTATTGTATATTTTGGGTAATACATAATACTCTTATTTTATTTTTTTGTAGTAAATGTACAGAATAATATGCGAAAAATATCTATATCTGATTCTATTTTAGGTAATCGCTGTTGGAATAACAATTAAAAAAGATTTATTTTTCATTATCATTTTTTCTATCAGAATGAGAAACAGAAGAGTGCACCTTGATTGTCTTTATACACTTTATCTCAAAAATCACAATAATGAAAGTTTCGTCACTTTTATTAAATCGTAGAATCAAATGATATTTATTTTCATTACTTTGAATCTCTCTCATCATGAGATGTTTCGAACTCCAGCTTGAGAGACCAGATATAAAAACCACTAAGCAGCATCTTTGAATAATAGCCATGATCGTACATTTGAAATTGTCCTCGTATAATAGGAGACATTGTCATCACAATGCAGGTTACATTATGGTAATTTATTAAAATGCCTTATCTTATTTAAACTTTCAGAACGAACACAACAGTATGTCTCGGCAAGATCGCAACACACCTTCACCCCCAAATAAGACAGAAAGTGTTGGTATCAGCATTCGTCCGAGCGACCCGCGACGCGTTCCCCCCTGCGAGGCAGGCGGGGGTCCTGGCATTAGCTGCTACACAGCAATACTTCCTACTAGCCGAAGTTGCTAATAGGGTCTTACCAGCCCTGTGCCCTCTCACTGCCGACCCTGAGAAACAGGTAGGTTTGATAAAACTAAACTTTTTATATTATAGATCCAGCAAACGAAAATGCAGTCCTGAATGGTAAGTGGCGGCTGTCGCCCATGTACATCTGTGATGAACCCCGAATAAGTGTCAACAACATGAGTTCTTACACCTTAGTAAATTGTTTTGTAGATAAAGTATGATTTGTTGTATGATTATGTATGATTTGTTGATTAAGTATAGGTTTTTATATTATCTCTGCTTTGTACTGATGTATGGGAGAGAAAAATAAATTCGTTAATAAAATATATTTACAGGTTCGAGATGCTGCCTTTAGAACTATTAGGGGTTTTCTCGGTAAATTAGAAAAGGTCTCGGAAGATCCTAGTCTCAAGGAAGGAATGGGTAAATAATATACATATATATTTACTTATATAATATTTATATTTTAATTATATTACTTTCTTTTATAATATTTATGCACATAGACCACACAATTACTTAAAAAATATATATAAGAATATAATGATATACATTTTTTTTAATTACATATACCTGTGCATGTTCTTCATTCATCTACATGTTAAAACTATTTAAGAAAAGTTCTTACGATATGATTATTAGGAACATACATATGTTCCTAATGTTCCTAATAATAATACTGTAATATATTAATTATGTCTTTGAGTTTAAATTTATTTATAAAAGCTTTTAATAAACTTTAAGGCACAGAATCATGTTACAATTATACAAAAGACTTAAGTAATAAGAGAGTAGTACAGAAAATTTTAAGGGAAATAAAATCACGTCAAAGACTTTGTTTACAAAGCATTATAATAACCTCAGGAACGACGTGACATAGTATAGGGATGCTCTCTTTGGTCGGACATATTCTCAAAGGAGTCAAATACCCTCCCTCAAAGTCAAGTCCGACCAAAGAGCATCCCTATGGGCCTAAAATGCCTTGCCCACCGCCCTTGGCCATACGCAGCTATAGTATATGAGAGACACAGGAGGTAAGACTATAGAAATAAATCACTAATAGAAAAAAGTAAAGATCTTTCTAGTGCAAGTCGAACTGGCGCACTAAGGGTTCCGTGTGTTTCTTACATGGGAGGTCCCCTTAAATATTTATTTTGTTTTAATTTAATTATCTATTTTTAATAATTCAATTGTCTACCTGTTGTCGTTATTAATATCGAGCAAAAAATCACTTATTGTATGAGTGCCCCCCCTAAATATTTATTTTATTCTGTTATAAGTATTTTTGTTATAGCGGCAACAGATACATCAGCTTTAATCAACTGTCTGATTATCACCGTTCATGTGATACAGCCTGGTGACAGACAGACGGACAGCGGAGTCTCAGTAATGGGGTCCCGTTTTTTCCCTTTGGGTACTGATCCCTAGAAATGGGATCACTATACTATATGTATATAACAGTTTCAACTCCATTTCCAGAGGCGGACGTTCACACAGCGACTCCGTCGTTGAGCAACGCAGCGGCGACGTGGGCGGGCTGGGCGGTAACGGCCGTCACCGCTAAGTTCTACCGCTCGCATTCTGATACCGCCCGCGTGCAACACTCTATCAAATCGGCTCTCTCAAAACCTGGCAGCCTTGGTAAATTTATATAAATTATTTGTCCATCCATCAGCCCTTAAAAGTCCATTGCTGGACATAGGCCTCCCCTAATCTGCGCCACTCCAACCGATCCTACGCCATCTAAATCCAGCGGTAGCCCACCGTCTTCTTCAGGTCATCAGTCCACCTGGTCCGGGGGCGTCTTGTACTCCTTTTGCCCAGACGTGCCCTCCATTCGAGAACTCTTCTAACCCATCAGTTGTCTGTCCTACGAGCGATGTGGCCTGCGCATTGCCACTTCAGCTTAATAATTCTGACAGCTATGTCGGTAACCTTCAAAAACTCCTACGGATATCATCGTTGCGAATTCTGTCGCGTAGGGAAATGCCAAGCATAGCTCTCTGCATAGCTCGCTGAGCGACTTTGAGCTTGCGTATGAGGCTCACAGTAAAAGATCACCTCTCGGCGCCGTATCACCGGCAACACACACTGCTCAAACATCTTCGACTTTAGGCTCTGAGGTATATTGGATGAGAAGCCATGACGTAGTTTCCCGAACGCTGCCCAGCCGAGTTGGATTCTACGAGTGACCGCTTTCTCGAAGTTGGACTTACCCGTCTAGATCACCTGCCCCAGGTAAGTGTATTTCTCAACAACTTCGAAGGTAGTGCCTTCTACAACGACTGGTATGGGTGTGACATGGACGTTAGACATGATCTTCGTCTTGTCCATGTTCTTTGAGAGGCACTTTAGAGTTCGCTGAGCATGGTGCTAAGGTGCTCCAGCGACTTCGCCATGATGACTATGTCGTCTGCGAATCGAAGGTGAGTTATATATTTGTCATCGATGTTGACGCCGAATCCTTTCCACTCCATCAGTTTGAACATCTTCCAATGCAGCGGTGAACAGTTTCGGGGATAGTACATCCCCCTGTCTCACACCGCGCTGCAATTGGATCGGGTTCGTACTTCTGTCGTGTAATCGGACCGACATTGAGGCTGTCTTATATATACACTTCAATACTTCCATGTACCGATAGTCAATCTGGCACCGCTGGAGCGACTCCAACACCGCCCATGTCTCGATAGAATCAAAGGCCTTCTCATAGTCCACATAATGTGGTCCATGGTACTAAAACCTTTACGGAATTACGAAAATATCTGCATAGAATAGAAAATCTATGTTGATGATAGTTTTGCAAGGTTGTAAAGAGTATGGTGAGACCAGGGAAGTATAAACGCTGCACCAGTCTAACGTGAACCAGTACTTACGTTGGAAGAGTATGATAGCCGTGAATATATATAAATGTATATATACAAACACAATATACGCACGTATATAATAATTTAGCAAGGTCGTCGGAAAAGTATAGTGTGATTGGGTACGCACCACCAACAAACATCTAGCGCGAAGAAGTTCTTGTTTCAGAAAAAAACCCCTGTTCAATTCGAAGTTGCGTACAAATATCCCTTTGTGGTTCGATTCCAGACGCACCACCGCCACACCTATTTCTTCCTGACTGGTAAGGGAAACATAGTTATCTGAGAATTTCAAACTTAGTCTTCAGGAGTAGCAGCGCGTCTGTGGCCAACCTCAAATAAAAATGAGTGTGAGTGACCCTAGATAAACTAGGGTTGATCACGGATGACCCTGTACGGCAGTGGCCACTTACCTTCTCTTTGCCGGTTTTGTTTGTTTGCCACTTTGCCGTATGCCACTTCCATGTTATATAAAAAATAATCTTTAGATGGATTAAATGTTCATTTGCATCTCGTTAATATAAAAAAAAAACACGTGTCCTAGCCTAAACTCTGTAATGTTAAGAAAAAAATTAACAAAAAATACAACCGACTACAATGACACGAGACAATACATGTAGACAATACAACAATACATGAGAAACAAAGTAAAAAACCATTTAAATACATGTTACTTTAGTACATAGTCCCGAAGTCGGCGCTCAACATATTGGACAGTTTTGTAGTATGATCCAGCGTAATGCGCATGTTAGCGCTTAGTGGACACAAATTTACGTCAAAACATAAATCTAATCATTCATACAAACGTTAATTCAACCTTCAAATATTAACCTAAAACTAAGCCTAACCCATGATTTACAACACTTACAATTTATATGAACTAGGCGCACCCTCTCGCAGGGATTTTATGTACGAACCCAACCTAACTCATCCTATATAAAACACTTAAACTAAACCCAATCCTAACTCATAATGTAGGTCATCATCATCAGCGTTTAGATGCATTCAACTTTTATATGTATTCGTCTTTGTGTGTCCATGGCACCCACGACACAGGAGAAAATCCTAGTGCTAGGGCTATGAGTGTAGAAAGCGTGTTTTTTTTTTATGAAAGTCGGGTTGGCAGAGGCTGAGTTATATCAAATTAATCTAAATAGGAAATAAATCTAGGAAAACCCTCAAATACATTTCCATGTATGTGAGGGTTTTCCACGATTTTCACGGGATCCCATTATCAGATCATGACTTAGTGACTATGGGATCAAACGGCAAGTATACCCTACCGAATAAAAGAAAAAAAAAATCGAAATCGGTCCACATTTGGCGGAGTAATCGGTGTACATACATAAAAAATAAATAAACCAACGGAATTGATTACCTCCTCCCTTTTGAAGTCGGTTAAAAACATTCTATTCACATTTCAGAACAACCATCATCAAGCAGTATGTCAACAACCACATCATCGGTCACGTCGATGACTTCCCTGGAGCACAGCGAGTCAGCGTCGGACTATGACCCGGATCATTGGGATATGACTGCGTGGGGCGAGATCGACTCTAGCGCGGGAACTGGTTAATTACCTATCACCTTTAACTGTATCTCTTTCCTTTAATTCTTATTTTTCTACCTATCGTTCCCTGTTCTCTGAACCTTGTCTAGATTATCACTCACCCTAGCATCTCGCTGATTCTCGCTTCTCCACCTTCTCTGACAGGAAAATACTCAACAAAATCCCATATTTTCCTAGAGACAGATTTGGAAATTTATTTCTTTACTTTTTTCAAATTTAATTTAATTTATATTGTATCAGTAATTGTATTCTTTAACTCAATTTATATAGTGTTATTCTCACTTAGATAATATAGTAAACTTTAATGACATCATAAAACAAAATAATGCCAATCATAAAATGAATAAAATAATAGCAGTATTAAAAAGATAGTTTTTTCAAATGCCGTCTTGATGTTGACGTTAACACAAATTTTAGTGGTCGTAAAAAATTATATATTATAATTTATAGGTACAGGAGCGAGTGTCAAATCTCCACCTAGTAGTGGAAGTGCTCAGGCTACACCCGGCCTGGCCGCCCTCTGTGAAGACGACTGGGATAACGAAGAGTGGGGCACGCTACAGGAACAACCTGTGAGTGATTTAACATTTTATTGTAATTTATTTTACATAAGTATAGAGCTAAACTTACCCACTAGCAGTGGTCTTGTAGATAGCAGGTGTTGCATCATGTTGTAATTACGCCGATGGAATGTGAAATGATGTAAATATGCGTTTGCATTTTATGAGTTAGCATGAAACTTATGAAAGCCTAAGCAACAAATATGCCATTTTTTTTTTGCTAATTGTTTCTTGTATTTATTACATGTATAAATACAAGAAACAATTAGCAAAAAAAATTTGCTAATTCAATATTATGATAGATTTTTTTAACACAATATTAACATGGCTACCTAAATTAACATGTGTTCACCACTCATCCTCCTAGTATCTTTTTATTAAACGAATACCTATTATATTTGGTTTATCCGTAAGCTTTGAAAATGTTGCGTAAATAAATCGATTCATGTTAAGATTTTGAAACTTATTTTCATCAATCAGAGCGCGGAAGCCGAGCTAGCGTCGCCATCGGAGACGTGGAACAACACGCAATGGAACGAAACCCAGCCGGCGTTGAACAACGTGAACAACGCGAACGCCACGTACGTGCGCAGCACCGCCGCCGCGCGCGAGCACCGCGCCGCCTCGCACCAGAACAGCAACGACAGTCTCAGCGGCTGGGAGGACGGCGAGTTCGAGCCCATTGAGGAGAACGCGGACGGTATGTCTGGACTGTTGATGAACGAAAATACACGGACGCGTGCACACACATATATATTTACTGACACAACAAAACGTACATTTTTCACACATTTTACACGCACGAGCTCAAATTACGTAAGCACCGCCAGAAGACTCCATAGAAAAATAAGTTTATTATTACTAATTAAATAAACAATTAATTGTTATAATTGATCCTAGCCCAATTCCTATCGATGTAGGATAAGAAATATATTGTTGTTAATAAAAATGAAGACTTCCCAATTAACGACAGTAAATATTTCACATTTGCCAAGTAGTACTTTTACACCTAGCAACCAATAAATGTATCAAATGGCATCAACAATCCTCGTAGGTAGTTACTAAGCATTTTGCACATATACACACTCACAATAACACGAACGTGCGCACATTCACACGCGTGTGTGCAACACACTACACGCACAAGAACGGGAATGAGCACACTTAAATCCCGTTTCCTGATAACTTCCTTCGTCTGTCTCCCTCTACTTATAGCCGAATCTTCTTTCATTCGGTGTGCCGTCTCATTCTTTTCAGTATTTGTTAATGTCACACGCTGCAGCATGTGCTCATATTTACACACTGAAAAGAAGAACAACTCCTTTCTCTATCTCTTTCTCTCTTGGTTTTTTCGTCTCCCTCCCTTTAAATATTAGCTTAACTTGCCTAAGTTTGACTCTGCGTAAGTGAAAAAATATTCAACATAGAACAAGAAACATTTTTATGTTTTATGTATTATGTAGCTTTATTAATTTTCAGAAAACAATGCATCAAAAATGGACGAGATACGGCGAAAACGGGAAGAGAGGAAACTGCAGCGGCAGAGAGAAATGGAAGCCAGGCGGAACGCACGCGGTCAGGGGCCCATGAAACTGGGCACCAAGATCAACACTCCTCCACCGCCATTTTAAAGCCTTCAATGGACCAGTATAACGTGAACTTACCAATGTAATTTGTATTGCTTGGACTGCTTTGTCTGCCTTGTATGAAGTGACCATTTTTTGAATATTCCCATGACAACCCGCGTAGCTATCATTTTACCTGATACATTGGATATGTATTTCATAATCCAATGATGAAAAATGTATTAGAATTTCTGTTCTGGGTATTTTTATACTAGAATTTGTGGCACAGGGAATTTAAATGTGGGCCAAGGAAGTAACTAGGATTTTTTTCGGTAATTTCGTGAGAGGAATTCCTCAATCAGACCGTGATAATCACGGTCGATTGCTTAAGGCTTCGGTGGTGGGAGTGGAAGCCCAATCCTTCTTCCCCTGGTAACAGTTATTATATGGGCCCATGATTATACATTCTAGACGTAAGGTAGGCTCAGAAAACGCAAAATCTAAAGAAATCCTGACAAGTGATATATTTTTTAAAATGACCTGCCATTAATTGCTTCATCTAAATTTTATAAACATAATTTCTATTAAACATTTCCTTCACAAATCACTTTGTCTAGTCTAATTTCGTTAAGTTATGTGTGGAAATGTATTTAACTGTCATTACAAACATCGTTTCCAAAGGAACGAAAATATTGAATAATTTTGCAAGTCAGTATTGGCAGCTTTTAATAATTGTATTAACGTTAGACACGCGGGTTCTCTAGTTCACCACGGATTTACTATATAATTGTGCATGAAGCTTAAGAAGTAATTTAGTTAAAAAATATTATTATATAATAATTGCAACCCTGTTCTCGTCCCTTGTCGAGTTTTACTCCCAGTGACAATTCTAAAAATCAGCTACTTGCATGGAACTCTTAGAAAAATATAATTAAACAGTGCACGGAACGATCCAGGAGATAATTATATTACATTTGTAAAGTTAGAGTCCTTAGTAAATAACTAAATACATTGAAAGGTGTAATAGAAAACGAAAACATAAGCGTGCTATGTATGACTTGAGGAAACGATAAACTCACATTTGTGGCAAAGATTATTGTTTCTGACACATTTTCATCAATAATCATGAAAATGGTAATAGAAAACTAAACTAAACTAAACATTAAGATTCTGTATCCGTTGCAATGATTATGATAATTTATCTGACTTCTTTTAAATCAATTTAAGATAAAGATAAACTTATTATGAGGTCAAATAATTGCAGCCTTAATAATAATTTAGGCCACAAATTCTAGTTGGACTCAATTTGATCACTGGTAGTAAAAACTCCCCTCAAAATGTGCTATTCAAAATTAAATGTACGGTATAAACATGGCATCAGCGCCAGAGAAAAATCCAGTTGCTAACTTAAATCAACTCTTAAAATGATCGCATTGGAAACTGTTACGTTAATGTTAATACTTCATTTTGGAAATTGTAATATAGCAATGTAATATATTCCAGTATCTTCAATATGTATGTGACATATTGAAGATACTGGAATATATTACATTTCAATCGAAGCAATGTTAATCATGATCTGAATCAATAATGACTTATGACTGACTTGTTATTTATAAAGGAATGGAATGAAGTTTAGTAGGGGTCCAGAACAGATAGGTATCATGTAAAATACATTATACTAATTGGAATTTTTGATGTTTGAAAGCGTTTTATATAAATAAGGCTAGGGACAAAACTAGCAAAAATTTCGCGACGCATTTCACGGGTTGATTTTCGCTGCAATCTTTTCAAATTTTACTCAACTTACGAAGTTTTGCACATACAGTGTATAATAACAGACTCTTGTAATGGCCGTCGTAAATTAATTTATTTTGGTCGTTTAGTGTAATCACATCGTGTAATTAATAATTTCTTGATGCTGATGTTACAACTCACATTGAAATAATTTATTTTTAGAATAAATCCATTACCAAAATAGGGCAAATAGGGCATTACCTTATATCGTTTCGCGGCGAAATTTTGTTATATTTGTCACTTCCTTGACTCATTGGTGTGCTTAATTTAAAGGTTTATAGATTTCGAATGCGGTTCTTGTGGGTACCCCTTAAGAGAAATTTGTAAGGCTTAAGTAATTCCTCTTTGCGATTATAAGATTTTTTAAGGTTCTATTAAATTGTAATCGGCTATCGTATTGACTGAAAAATGTGTTTTTCAGGAACTTGTGGCACTCCAAGGATTTTCTACGTAAATTAGATGTATATAGGATTAAATTAAATATGCACCATTCCTATGTTAATGTATTGAAAGAATATTTGACTTCAGATGTTTGTAATAATAAAACACGAGAAAAAATTGAAATATGCGTGGACTAACAAACAAGGGTCGCGTATGATCAAGATCTTTTATTATCATATCCATTTAGTTTCTATTTATATTTTACCAAAATAAATGTTATTAATAATAATGCATTTTTATTAATTACGCGGATATTATATCACATATTTATGATGAATAAATAAGATCTATGCTGCATAGAAAGTACGAGTTTTTAAAAATACCACATAACTATGACAAGCGTAAATGTACTCGTATACATATAGATTTATCGGAGAAAATGGGATATTGAAGAAAAAATATCTTAAAGTCTGAAATTAAAAGTGTAACGAAATATTGAATACAATTTATAAAATTTACTATTTAAGACATTTCCGGAGATATTAAGTGTAATCTTAATTATTTTCCACGGCATTAGTCGCTTATAGCCCTTTTACGTATTATTGTGAAATATTAGAAGCGTATTCATATAATTTTATCAAATGTTCATTTTAGGTTAAGCCCTCTTTTACCCGAAGGCCACGAAATATCAACTTCAATCTTATAAAACGCTGAAATTTCACTGCAGCTTGTAGCGGAATTCATTTAAATTCGCTCGACACTGACACTTACAGCGCAAGAAAATAATTCGTGGCCCTCGCGTTAATGAGATAACAAACCATAGCTAACCACGCAAGCCAAGTACCTACATTATAACACATCTTATATCTCAATAAACATCTGTTAAAAAGATTTCCCCGCGATATTTTCTTTTACTGTTGAAGCATACTTGCTTCCTTGCTTTAAATTAAATTATCTTAAATTACGACAATTATGACCAATGTTGTTGATTTGAAATGATACTGGCGATACGTGCAAGGATTTTTTTTAAATAAATGACTAGATTTTTTTTATATAATTGTATAAATGACTTTATTCAGTTATTATATTCGTAATGATAGCTTCAAATGCGTTCGATGCTGTTTGGGGATCAAGTATAGTATATTAGGAAGATATTTAGAAAGCACCTAGAGACGTGCGCTCAAGTCAAGCAGCAAATAGGATATGCAGATCGGTGTTCAATATTCTTTAAGTTTTATTTTTGCAAACTCCAAAAAAAAAACTATACCTGAATAGAAAATCACACTTCTTTATTACAATGAACCCAAAGCACAGAAATATATAGAATTATTATCGCCAGCAAATGTTACGGTTCAGAAATCGTTAAGTTAAGAAGGCCATAATCCTATGTTGCAACTACTAGCGTTTTACTTAACTTATTGAAAACTAATAAAAGTACTTTGTCTAATAGCTATTTCAATATGAAAATTGATGGAAGATAATATTAAATCCCTATATTAAAGTAACTTGTATCTATTTTTGCCTTTACCTTTGTGAAAAAAACTTTTTAACAATATTGCGTTTCATTAAATACCATATCATTTATATTTCTTTAATTATTTTTCATGAATTAAAACAATCACAATAATTAAAGGATATTAAAAAAGTTCTAAATTTTTGGGTGATTTTTAACGAGCTATAACTCTGAAGAAAATGATCGTACAGCAAAAAATAAGTGAATTATAGCTCCAAGTGTCTAGTTTTTATATAAAAGTTTCGGTGCAGTAAGAAAAAAATCGCAGTGCTTTGAATTTTTCACAGATTTACAGAGACACTTACTGCCAATATCCTTCGTTCATCCATTTTATATCAAGTTATCCAAATAACCTTAATTACGTGAATTTTTGTTTGCTTTTGTGCGCTTTGAAAAAAAATCTTTAAAAGCCATTTACGTTATTTTATAGGGAATATTGTTAAGTTGTGAAAACTTTCCCTCGATTGCCTATACGACCATTATCCCCAAAGTTATTGATTATCAAACTGAAAAAGTCCTTTTTTTGCTTCGATTGAAGACCACAGCGCGGAAAATCGTTGTATAGGCATTCTGATTTTTGAAATTTGAAAAAAAAAAACTTGATAATTTCCTTAGGTTTTCTCATGATCCAAAAATGATAAAAAAATTCATGGTCATATCTAAAAACTAGACACTTGGAGCCATAATTTCCTTTTTTTATTTTTTTGCTGTACATTTTTCTCAGAATTACAGCTTGTTGAAAATCAACCAAAAATTTGGATTTTTTTTACATGTCCCTTAATATTTGTGACTAGTTTATATAAGATTTCAATTTCAGCTTTACCATTTATTTATGCGATAGTAATAATCTCATCCGCATATTATAAATTCACTGATATTCATGTGGTGACACTCAGCTAAAATCTTTTCCCTATACAATACAATCTTCTATACAATATTTAAGGTAATTATGTACTGACCTACTTAATAATTTATTTATAACTGTATCACGAAACACCAATTTTAAATTGAATTGTATTAGAATAATGTAGATAGACAAACAATCCAAAATTAAAATATATTTATTTACAATTTAAAGAAAATGAACAAAATCCTTCTCATACAAAATAAAGCCTGCTTGTTACACTATCGAACTAATTTGCAAAACTGAGACACATTATTTAATTAACCTTATGATGAATTATGCCAATTTTACGAAATCAAAAAGAGCATAATTATTCTTCTATTAACTCTCGTACCTGCGAAAAAAACAGTTAAATCATGACTAGACTATTTGTATAGTTTATATTTGTAATTAATATAGAAATGAAGAAGCCTGTCGTTATTTTATTCATATTACTTTTATGTAATTATCATAATATTTGCATTTATTTAAAAATTATAATTAACCTGGCATGCCAGTTAGCTACTTGGACTACTTGAAATTTATTAGCTAAGTCTAGTTCGTTCATATACTTAGCCATATACGCTTTATAATATTACATTTCATATGTTTCGGTTTATTTTGCTTCAAGAAACCCTCTCCGCTTTAAATTTATTATATTTAAGAAAAAAACTATTTAAAAACTTATTTTGTCCTAGTATTTTCATATTTCTGGAATTCTTTGATCTTCGTATTTGTTCTTCTGTATAATTAGAAGCCATACAATTTGTCTGGAGATTTTTATACCTACGCAAAAAGAACGGTTCTGGAAAACCTGCACAATATTAATAGATCAATTTAATGGGAAAATTTAACTAATTAAATGAGTACTTATATCAATTAATATTATTATTGCAGGTTTTTCGGTAGCGAAATGCACTATGTGTTGTATGATATATTGCATCCGCTGTACTATTATTTACACTTCTGTAAATAAAATGTTTGAAATAAGTACCTGTTTCTTTACATATATAAATCATTGTTTGAATAAAATATGACCATTATCACCTTTATCGTTATCAATATTACATTGCTGTTGGATACTGATCTTGTACAATGAGAAAGCCATTATGCTACCTAAGTTTGGTAGATGGAGAACTTCGGAAGTAGGTTTCATCACGATGATTCAAAGATATCTGACCTATAAGTTTAAGGAAATCCATGGCCCCAGATTTGATCTGACTTCTAGCAAAAAAAGGCCAGATATTTTATAAACATAAAACCAACATTACCTGCACATTATCCATCAGCCCTATTTTTTCTTACGCTAGTGGAAAATAAAACAAAAATATAAGCAAAAAATATTTAATGCATCTACATGAATTATCATGAATGTTAGTCACTACAAGCCTAATTTAACAATTTTAAGTACATTATTACACAAGCGACAAGCATTGTTGATAAACTAAAAGAAAATGGCAACACAAGAACCAGTTAAATACAACTAGTAACTGGCAAGTAAGCATTAGTCCGACAAGGTTTTAAATTATCTAAGCTAAAGTAACAAATATCAATTTAATTATTGAAGCACATATCAGAACGCGGTGTGACAGAATTACTGGTATAATTATACCCATTGACACGCAATCTGCTGCTTAATCTTTCAAAAAATTCTCTCATCTTACAACATAGGCGGATTTTCGTCATCTGTCTGCATATTATCGCCTCTTTATGTTTTTGTTGATGGGAATTATGTCATTTACAATCTTATATTGGAAAGATAAAGGTTTTTCTAAGTCGAGACGCTTCTATGTTGATACGTATGGAGAGGCTTTAAAGCTAAAGATCTGTCTGATATACTCGTAGGTATCAGTCCCAATTCTCAACCCAGACATACTTATACCCTCAATGTCTGAATTAATTACATTTAAAATAATGACCTCTATTGAGCGATTCTTAGAACAATATGAATACCTTGTTGGACTATTAAATATGAGTTGGCTACATTCAAGAATGCAAATAAACGTGAACATTATTTACGCGAAAAATATTTAAAAACTAAATGAACTTATGTGCTAGGACATCCATATTCAATCAATCACCCCATCAAATGTTGATTATCAGTAAAGTGTTGTATGTTTTCCTCTCTTATCAACGCCAACTAACGGCATTGATATATTTATATGATAATCGACCTTTGATGGATAGAATGGTTGACCCTGCAACTGTATCGCACAAACTGACACGCAGAAATCACAACAAAGCAAACTCAAGGAAAAACTAAAATAATAGGCACATAGCTATTATTTTTCTACACTCTGTTCTATTATTATTTGTATTTATATAAAAAAGTGCAAAGTTTCAAGTTTCAACAATTTTAAATTTTATGCATAATAAATAATATTCATTAATTATATTATCCAACAATTTACAGGTAACAACAAAGTTTTGTCTATAAAGAAAAAAAGGAAATGTTACATTAACTGAAAAATAAAATTTTAATGATTTAAGAACTCTATAATATAGACTTATGTTGTTTCAGTAGAAATGACAATCTTCTTCTATATACTTCGATTGTTAATTAATATTTTCACCGCCGAAGTTATGGATTTCATAAACATACTGTACGGTACTGATAACATCAAGATAGACAGAAATAGTAAATACAAATGTGTCAGTATAAAAAACAACAAAGGTATCGCCAATATCAACAACAATCAATACTATCAAAGTTTTTATCCATATCTTATCTTAAGTGACTTTAGAGTGCAACACTTACTTTGATGTGAAGATTACTCAAATAACATAAGCCAAATATGAATAAGCAGCTGTTATCCGTGGGGCCACTAAACATTCACTTCACACTGCAAGCGTTGGCGTTGACCGATATTTGAATACAAATTGCAGCGGAACGTCTAATAACGAAAACTTTTTTTTAACATACATTGTTCTTAATACACGATGCAGAAGCTTGCAGCGGTTAACTTAAAATGCTCGAAGCGAATGTTTCGTGGCCTTTGGGTAAAACTAAAACCAAACACACGCTATTTAACATTAATAGAAAAATATTAAAACGAGGTACTAGGGAGTTATAAACAGAATGTAGTCAATGTTACTAGAGCCGCCATGTTGCGATGTCTCGTCGTGTGTGCTTACTTACAGTTTCGAGCGCAGGTCGGACGTCCTAGCGGCTAATTGTCAGGATGGATCATCGAACCTGGAAATAAACAACATTTTATATTTAAAAATCCAATGTAACTTCAACTTCTAGTTCCAACAGGAGTAGAAACTCATTTAAATGGAGACTAAAATTTAAAATTACAATTTACAAATTTTGTTCTATTTTGATTTACATAACTTCATATGCAATATAGCCATATTTTTAAATAACGTAGTCATTCACACCGTTACTCTGCTTTTTATATTATAGAAGTAGCAGAAGATGCAACCTAATGGTAAGTGGCCACTGCCTCCTATGGACATCTGTAATCAACCCCAGATTGGATCAGTCTTATCTGAGGTTAGAGAAAGATGTAGCTACCCTTGAGGACTGTTGGAATGCCTCTAATATCTCCCTTACCACACCTTTTAAACCAGAAACTACTACTTATAGTCAAGTTTTGTACTGACGGTTTAAAAAGAATAAATGTTTGTATAATTCAAGATGCAAATATGAAGCAAAATTATGGAACTTACCTCATGTTCATAGCATTCGAGTTTCCTGGTTCCATTTTGTAACCAAGGGTCTCATAGAATTTTATTAATTTGTCTTTGCAATCCAATGCCATCTTGTAGC
>MOOZ01000893.1:35944-48192 GCA_002930495.1 Cecropterus lyciades | reverse complement strand
TAATCATTTTATCATCATAGTTTAAGTTTTTATCAATAAAGTGTCTTATCATTAACTAGCATTATTTTTATGTTCCCAACCGGAACACAGACACATCCTCTCATTTTTATGAATTAATATAGATGTTTACATAATTTTAATATAATAGTTCATGGAGCATAGGAAATGTTATATTCTTACTCATAAGTAAAGGGAGCGGTAATATGGTCAGTACAATTATTGGTCTAACACGCAGTGGGTCCCGGGTTTGATCCCCGGACAGACAAACATCTGAATATGAGTTTACATTTCTGTTCTGGGTCTGGGTGTTTATGTATTCGTCTGATTTTAAGTTTATTTGTTATGATATTTTAGTTTTTCCTTTGTGAAAGAATACATTGTTTGCATGTATGATTGAAACTTACCAAATCTGTAACTCCTGCGAAAACTAATAATCCAAGTGCAAAATTATAATTGTCTTCTAGAATAAGATAACCAATGTAAGGAGACATTACTATTCTTGTCATACAAAGTATGTTTGGCACTGTGAATACATTTTCCCTCTGAAATAAAACAAAATAATTTCAATGTAGTTGAAAAGTTTGACATTACATCGGAGGATACATATTTACATTTAGAGAAGCTTTATTTTTTAATATTATATTTTTCCGCTGTACTCTTCAAGTATCCACTTGGTTGTGGATCGACCTGTGCTAATTTTGCCTAAATTTGGTCGTAACTTGAGCAGCTTCCTTCCCTCATTTGTTATCAGTCCTTTGAGCGATGTGGTTGGCCCACTACCACTTTAGCATGCTAATTTTGACTTCTATGATCTATTGACAACTTCGAGAGGAGTGCTATCAACAACTACCAGTACAGGTGTTACATGGTCGTTGGACATGATTTTTGTCTTGCTCTGATGATGTTCATCTTAAGACACGAGTGTTGTGAGGCACTATAGAGACCTAGCAAATCGAAGGTGTGTGACATGTTCACCATTGATGTTAGAGCCCAAAACTTTCTGCTCAGTCAGCTTGAATATCTTCCAAGACAACAGTGAACAACTTTGACTATATGCCATCGCCTTGCCTCACTTCCTGTAGTTGGATTGGGTTTGTGCTTTGTTCGGGTACTTAGACTGACATGGTGGCTGTGTATACACAATTAATTACCTCGCTATACCTATTGTCGATCTTGTATAGCTGAAGGTACTCTAGTACCGCCCAGTTCTAAATAGAATATAAGGCTTTCTCATAGTCCACATCAGCGACACATAAAGGCAGATTATACTCATCGGTCTTCTGTATAATCTGCCGAAGCATGTTTATGTGGTCAGTAGTGCTAAAGACTTTTTGAAATCCAGCTTCTTTAAGAGGCTGGAAGTTATTTCATAGTGTATAAAATAATAAATCAGTATGTTATATATTTGCAAGAAAAATAGTTCGGAGGACTGAGAATAAGCCATAAAACACATTTTATAATGATTGTAATTTTTATCTGTCTGTCTGTCTGTGGTACACATTATCATTTGGATGTTATCAAATGTAAGAGTTATACTTATTTCATGAAATTAACAATATGATTTATACAATGTATGTTCGTTTAATTTCTGTCAATTAATGTTCACTATCCTAATTTTCAGTAACTTCTGATGTTTGAATAACCTAGAAACATGTTTTAAAATAGTTATTTAAATAAGTTTGTCAAAATATACCTCGGCAACTTCTTCAAACTTTTCCCTGACTTTGGCTTTTGTTTCTAGTATATCCTTAATAAGGTGTTCCTTTTTCACTTTCAACTTTTGTTCAGTAACTTCTTTTTGTTGTTTTATATCGCGAACCAACTCGACACCTTTTTGACGAATTCTCAGCTCTGTATCCTTTATTTTTTCACGGCGCTGTTCAAACACATCCTTCAACACCTCAGCCCTCTTCTCCAAGTTTATAAACTTCTTGTTGTCCGACGAATACACACATACTATCGACGAAAGTTTCAATGGATACCTAACAACATTACGTTTGTTTGTTATGATTTTGTGAACTGTAAACACACTGTACGACCTATAATAATTGCAGCATATTGTTTGCACATGTTTAATCAAACTGTATGTTTTAAATCGCATAATTTTAGATACAAGAGAAACAGTGATCGTAGAAAGACTATTTTTACAAAAATAATTTGATCAGCCGCCGGCAGGCCTATAAAAAATGACAATGACAGTTGACGGCGTAAAACCACAGAATTCATAATACGATGAATTCATGCACTTCACAAAAAATATTGTAGACGAGTATAAAAAAGCTAAGTTATTTATTTCTCTGAAAAATATTTGACATAGTAGGCGTATTATTTTATTTAAATATTATATTTTATTGTATCAGAGTACGTATAAAAAATAAAATTAATTTAGTCACTTTCCGAACGTTTGTAGCGTTGCGAAATGTAAAAACATATTTTTATCTATGAATCTAATTTACCTGTAATCAATGTCGATCAGCTGTCTGTCTTATGTCGTTTGATCTCGTTTGTTGTCGTGTTTACTTGTTGAAAATAATAATGGATGTTTGTTTTGTATTTGTTAAGAATTTATTATAATTGTAGTAATAAAAAATCTGTTTTATTAATTTGTAAAACATGAAAATATCTGACGTTAGTATAGGACAATAAACGGTAAGTGTATTTATAGCAAACTAGGGCACGAGATTAAATTTCAAAAGGGTTTGTTTACGACTTACGTACGAGTCGTACATTGTTTCACCTTGATTTTGTGTTGTTAGCTATTTTAACTTGAAAACCATACCTGTATTGAAATAAAGAGCTTTTGAATTTTGTTTATTGAAGTTCGTTTACAACTACTTTAAACCCATAAATTTAAGTAGGATCTAATTATTATACTATATTTATAAATATAGCAACGTTCGTGTTAACTGTATTGGTTATGTGTTCTCTATATTACACACAATGTTTACAATTGTTTGGCGAGTGTTTACAATCTGTTACTATATGGTATTGTTTACGTAAAGGAATGAGTGCAGGGTGCATGCTAATCAGTTGTAAGTTATCTGTCCACATTCCATATTTGAAATTAAATTGTGGAGTATGTCTGTAGAATATGTGCATTACTAGCACATCTAGTTAACGTGATAATATTTCTGATTACATAGAGCACAAAATAGCTTAGAACTGAGCAAAAAATATATTTCTATAGTTAAATAATTGTGAAAGCCTTTTACTTACTCAAATGTAAGTCAAGATATGGAGTTCAATTTTATATTCTGTGTTAAAAATAAGATAGTATAAAAAATTAAAGTATAATATATACAACAAAATATGAAACCATCTGAGTTTCTTGCCGGATCTTCTAAGTTGTTGTAGTGTTCTGAACTGGTAGTGTAAATAAAAATATTGAAACTGAGAATTTGTAAGTGCCCCTAGTCCTATACAAAATAAAGCTGGACATAATAAAGCTATTGGACTTTCCTTTTATTTATGTATAATGTATTATTTACAGAATCCAAAATGAAGGAAGAAGAACTGAAGTATATGCTACGTCTTCTAGACAATTTGACGGAAGAAATATTTAATGTAAGTTTACTCTTTACCCAACTGCGTCAGAACCAGGCCAATGTTTTTTTAGAGTATGTATGTTTGTTTGTATGTCTGTATGTCCATTTCTTTGCCACGCTACAGCCCAAATGGCTTAACAGAATGTGATATATGACATATAATTAGAATAATAATATGATTTTTAAAAATGACGTCTGAAAATGTAGGAAAAAGTGGAGGTGGCACGACTTTTTACTATTATGACTATATGGGTGTCAAATGAAAGCTAGTAAATAGTCCAATCTAAATATACTATAATACTCTTACTTGAATATTTTGAGAAAAATTTGGTTTTAAGCATCGGGTTTTTTGTTTTAATGTTTTCAATGATGTTACTAGTTATCTTATTAAGTAAACAATAATAAATTTTTAATAACTTGTCCTTCTTTTCAGGAAATTATAAAACTTTTTAATGACATAGAAGAAGCTAAACCAATTGAAGAATTGTCTAATAAGGCAATAGCATTTATCGAACAGAATTTAAAGAACAATCCAGTGACAACATCAACCATCATATCATACCTACAAGAAAATTTGTCAGAAAATGAAACAATTGTTGAGAAATTGCAATCATTATATTTGGACATTTTGAAACATGAAATTTCTGACACAAATGCTGACAGATTGGTAACCCTTCTATCACTTGTACGATGGAAAGATAAATTCATATCCCGGTTTACTGATGATATTCTACTACAGATGCCACTTGAAC
This sequence comes from Cecropterus lyciades, assembly GCA_002930495.1. Lineage (NCBI taxonomy): Eukaryota > Metazoa > Arthropoda > Insecta > Lepidoptera > Hesperiidae > Cecropterus > Cecropterus lyciades. The sequence continues at coordinate 43,895 of MOOZ01000893.1, read as the reverse complement.
TATTTCGACAACATAGAAAGCAAATATTGATAAGCTTACTACTCCAGGGGAAACCAGATTTATTAAAAATAACCTCAGATTTATTGCATACAAATGAGCCACAGAAAAGATTTAAATTGACAGCCGAATATATGCTGGAGCTGTGCTATCAGGATAAGACTCATTGGCTAATGAAAGCCGCTCAAGTTTACAAGCAACAACTACACGACATGAAGAATGTCACATTCGAAATTAACAATTTCAGCAAACAAATACTTATTATGGTGCTCATCGACCTAACAAATTGTCCAGAGACATATGACTTGCCTTCTCTGGTGCATCAGTTGACTAATATATTTTCTATCCTGGACAATTACACAACAGTTGATCATCAACTACAATTCTATATGACCGAAGTGAAAAGGGAACTGACTGTGATTAAATTTTGCCTAGAAAATAATTGTAAAATTATGACAACTTCTATATTCAGCCAGGTTTTGGCACAGAGTGCATTGACCGTCATATCTCAAGTATGTAGGTTGTCTAAAGTAGATAGATACAAAGTATCGAGACTACTAAACACAAATAATGATTTTATTAATGAGTTGATAACATTAAGCAATAAAATTGATGATAAACACGTCAAGCAAGCCGATTTGAACTGGGATGTTTCCACTTATAATAGTTATTGTGCAATAACCAAGATAATAGATGCCATAGTAACTTCGTCGGAAGGCGAAGAAAATGCTCAGGAGATGACAACAGTGTTTGAGGACATAAAACGACTTATTTTATCAATCCAGCCATTACAATATTGCATTGAAGTTATGGAAACTATTTTCTCATGCCTCTTTATAAGATACGAGTATTTTTCATGTCCCGAACACAATCAGGAATATCCCTGCGGTACCCACTCTGAATGTTCATATTTTTATTCGAAAAAGCAAAATAAATTTCCGAAAAGTATAAACAGTAGTAATTCAGGGTTTATGAGCTCGTCATTGACGACGCAAATTATTTTGAATACTCTCAAAGTGTGTTTGGAAACGCTAACTGAAAAACATGACAGGATTGATCTAGACAGGAATGAATTAAATGTCATGGCAAGGCTAAAGAGATTGATAAATGTAGTAAATCACTCGATATGGAAGATGCAACTAGTGTCGACACTCTCCCCCGACACTCATCCATTGCAACTAAAGATATGTCTCGACTATGTAGAAGTGGATGAAAGCAGCGATGACGAAGATCGCGAGATGGATATTAAGCCAACCAAAAAGAAATCTAAACCAAGGAGGCGACATACCCATTCTAAATTTGATGCCGATCACCCTATGCTTGCGTCTACAATTTCGGCATCAGATGACGGTAAGAGTTAATCGATGACTAATATAATTGTTTGTATGATTAGCGTTGTGCTTTAACGGATTATTTTTATTATATTTTTGTTACATAACAAGAAATAATTTGCAACACAATCTTGGTTGAACTATAGGTATAATAAAAAGATATATTAGTAAACGCATAAACATAAACGGTTTCTACACTCATAGCCCCACAATAGGATTTTCTCCTGTCGTGGGTGCCATGGACACACAAAGACGAATACACAAACACCCAGACCCAGAATAGAAATCTAAACTCATCATTCAGATGACTGTCTGGCCGGGATCGAACCCGGGACCCACTGCGTGTCAGATCCGTATGGTGATTAGTGAACAGCTATTGAATATATGATTTTGTTTAAAACAGCAAAATTAATAACTCCGTTATGTGTACACCCGAAACGAGTTTTTACTTAAATCATATGTAAAGTATTACATAATGGCCTGTTATATGAGAACAATCTTGTTTGTCAGAGATTATGTTATTATGTAAGATTCAAGTGGCAAACGAACATGCCTCGTAGTAAGTGGTCTCCGCCGCCCACGTACATTCATAAGAAGTCAATCACAATTGCGTTGCTACTCCTAAGGACTAATATATGCCATCATATATTATATAAGTGAGCCGGCAACAACATTCACCAAATCGCAAGAACTGCTTCACGCTAGAAATAAAAGTGGCGATGGTACGCCCTGGTTTAATCATACCCGTTCTACCTTATATAAAAAAAAGTAAATTGGCACTAGGTGCCATGGACACACAAAGATACAATACACCTATACACACACGAATACACACACCTAGACCCATAACAGAAATGTAAACTTATCATTCAGATGTCTGTCTGGCCGGGGATCGAACCCGGGACCCACTGCGTGTCAGACCGGTATGGTGACCGCTCCACCACGTGGGTCGTCTATATATAAAGACTTTATAAGTTTTGTAATATATTCTTATTGTATTTTCAGCATACACAACAAAGGAAGGCATCATTGACTTCATCTCGATTATGCTGGCTAAACCGACATGCTTAGTAGCTCTGGCACTATATCACAACGATTTTTCCAAGGCAAATCAAATTTTAGAAGTAAGTTTCTTACATTTAACTAACAAAAACTTGTATGTTTAGACAGATAACTTCGATCGCTGATTCAGATTTGATTCATATATTTGAGCAATACAGAAATCTTGCATCGGCATTCCATAGCGACCAATCAGTTTGTGACTAAATGTCACTGAACAAATAATTATTCTGCATAAACACGTGTGCAAACAATATATGTAAAGAATTTAAATATGTTTCAACAGTGTTATTAACCCCATGACATTTAGTTACAAATGATCGGCATTCATTGTAAAATATATTAATAGGCTATAATCTATACATATGAATCAAATTGAAGTGTCAGTTTGTAATATCATAATAATAGCTTTTAACTAAATGCATTTGGAAGTATATACGATACTATCAACAAAACATCAATTTCTAAAATTTTTGTCTCTCTGTCTGTTTGTTCTGGGTAATCTCTGAAACCGCTAGACCTATTTTGACGGGACTTTCACTGTTGGATAGTTGATGCCATAAGACGTAATTTAGGCTACCTCTATTTTAGAAAATGTAATCAGGGTTCCACACAAAAAATCAAAAACCTAAGATACCTAGCGCGCTCTACGCGCACGCAGCCACTTTCACTGGCGCTATTGTCAATTGCTATCAGTCCTCTGTGAATCAATGCTATTATTTTAAAATTGTACAAGGTAAACTTCGCCTATATGAACTATTCTAATTAATAATATATAAACTATTCTATTCTATAATATATGTAACTATTTCAAGTTATATTTTTAAACGCGAGTATAACCACGGGGCTCAGCTAAGTAACTATATAAGTATAAAGTTCCTGTATTGTAGTTCTCAATTAAACACCGATTTCTAAGCTGAAATGCTTACTTTTTAAATAATTATTTTCTGTACAATGTGCTATCATTGTACAAGCTAATTTTAAAAACGACTGCATTACATCTTTTGTACAAAATTTTCAGATGTTCGACTTAGCAGACTCTGAAATCGCGACTGAAGTCACATTTACGGAACAACTACGACATTTGGTTGCAAAGATAAAGAATATTCTTTATTATAGGGACTGTTCTAGATATTCCACTAAGGAATTATCAGCTCTCTCGGTCGTCGCTACTGAAGTCATGGGCTTGGTAGAAGGATTTCTCGCTTCGAATAGGGCGCCTAATTCTTTCGATATAATCGAACTGGGAGTTCGTCATCCCCATCTACAACTTTACAATCATCAAAACGCTCCATTTATAAACGCTGTAGATATATTACTTAGCAGTGGTCTGAACAGGGAGATAACGTATGGACTGATTAATGTAGTTGAGCGAAAATTGGCGGAAGTAAGAAGTAGTACAGATGTTGCGGCCGTAAAGAAGACTAATTACATACGATTCGTCGAAGATATCGCGAGCGTCACATTCGAAATATTCGGCAATACAGAGAAGTCTTTCGATTACGTTGACAACATATGTGGCCTGATCACTGATTGCCGAATACCCATCAAACACAAGGAGTTCTGTAAACTGAATCAGCTTTCAAAGGAGCTGAGACAGTCGTGTCAAGACCTAGCTGTCGTCATAAATCCAAGTGAAGAAGAGAAACTGGACGAAAATTTAATGCAAAAGTATCACCAGATATATATGAATGTGGTAGCAGCATCCGACAAGGATATATGCAATATCGGTGAAGTTTCACGACAAGGCACCAGGAAAGCAAGGATTCATTACCTGAGAATGTGTTACATGTATTCGAAATCAGTATCGCAACTGGAACAAGAGGATCGAGCTACGGAAACCTCAGTCGATGTACCTTATTTTACGATATTGGAAAAACCGTTACATGCCATATTCGGCAACATGATCAACAATAAAGAAATGCCAGTCACTTATCTGGAACCAATTTGTAAAAAGTTGAACGTCAATTTGATACCGAAGCTCATATTAAATTTTTGTCCATCCATCACATTACCAGGACCACATAAAGAGGCGACTGAAGAGAATTTTATAAACTTGTTACAGGCTGTATACGATTCCAAAAATTCTGAGGAAAAGTTGTTTATTGAATATACAGCTGACTTAGCGCCCCTGCCGCGAACACCCGATCCTCAATGCCTTACCTATGTTGTGCTACACAACTGGGTTTTAGCGCATATAATCAAGAAAATTCACACATCACTAAATGAGAACAACATGCAGCATAGTACAGACGCTAGAACAAAATGTCTCAATAAGTACATGGAGTTAGATAGATTCGATCAAACTAAAGTCTTATTCGAAGGCAATAAATATCTGGCGTCTCTGCACACTGTAATAGATCTGAACAAGTTGTTCACATTCATGCCAAAGTTAATCGAATCTGGGAAAATGTTGCAGTGTTTAAAAATTATTGACTCCCTGTCAGAACGCCAATTGATGTGTAGTGCGAATTTAATGAACTTAAGAGACTTGATACTGTTCAAGCTAGCAACCAACTCGAAAATCAGTAATAATTGGAAATATTGCCAACATCTCAAATGTCCCGAACTGAAGTTGGACTTGATTGTGAACAATTTAAGTAACTGGCCGGCAGATGGAGCTATGGAAGTGTTGGATTATTTACGTTTTACGTTAAACCAAAGCTGTTTGGAGGAAGGACTATATGAAAAGTGCACTAATTGGATGACGAGGATACCGCTGTACGAGCAGGTAAGACCTGTGCTTGAATATTGTAAGGTAACCGAGAGAAATTATAAAATTGTCTCCTTCTTCTGTCCTTTATATAGGATATTGATAAAAAAAGATAAATGAATGATGCGGTATAAATTCTAGTAATGATTAATTCCTTTTTAGATATCATCAATAATGGGTGTAAATCATTGGTACAACATCTACAAAGTGTCTATAGAAAATCCCGAGAGCATTATCGAAGTTCTCATAGACAGTCAGCAGGTAAGATTACTTATTTATTTCTATTTAAAAATTAAACGTGTCGCATAATAATATCTAAATTCATTTTTCCCCCTCCAAACAGTTTAAGCTATGCTTAGAATGGGCCGATGTTCACGACATATCGGACCACATGAAGAATTTAATCGTGGTCAACCTGCTGCGTCAGTTGTTTGAGTACACAAACCAAGCCACACCAGAAATGGTACAGAAACTTCTCGCAAGGCTTTCCACTTCGCAAGCAATAGATCTCATTCAAGAAGAAATGTCCAAAGTACGCAACGTAGAAATTCTTCAAATTTGCATCGACTTCATATCCGAGAATTTATTCGATTGGAAATCGTTCGAGAATATCAAAATTGGACTGCAGATAATGACGGAAATTGACATAAACATTAGGCTGTTGTTTTGGGAACTGATAGAGAAACCGTTGCTGATGATCGAGCAGTTCCTGATGAACGGAAAACTGGATACATTGACTGATATCATAAACAAAATCTCGCCGAATCTCAAAAGAGATCCGACCGGAGATAACTTGTATTATAACATCAAGTCGATAGAATCCTTAGTGATTTCTCGGAACGCTGTAGATGCGTTGTTGAGATATTACGCGGAAAAAGCGTTGGATATGAGGAATCCTTCGTGCGTTTCTCCAGTTCCCCTGAAACCCTGGGACGATTCCCTTCTCCAGTCAATAGATTCGATAAACTTGGAAGCTGCCTCCAAGCCTTTTGTGATGCCCGAACGTGTGCCCACTAAAGATCAATGGGTAGAAGACTGCACGACTGATCGGTGCATGTTGTGCAAAATATCGATATTTTCCATGATAATTCGTAGACATCATTGCCGACGGTGTGGAAGACTCGTCTGCCACGCTTGTTCGAGAAATCGAATGCAAGTAAGTAACTATGTGCTATATGTTAAAAAATATTGTTTATTCAATTTAACTAAAGACCTCATCTCAATCATTCGGTTTAAATAAAGCATTCAGATCATCACTAGCCAAATTATTTAAATTTTATAATATAATTATGGTGATAATTAAATTAAAAAGGTCTCTCAATGTTTCATACATTGAAAATATAAAAGAATGAAGTATGATATTTTTTTTATTAAAAAGTTGTAGTAGAAAACGAGCATGCAGCCCACCTGATGATAAGTGGCTACTGCCGCCCATGAGCATCTGAATAAACCTTAGGTAAGATCAAAGTCTCACCTAAGGTTGGCCACAGATGCGTTGCTACCCCTGGGGACTAAGCTGGAATGCTTCGAAAAGTATGTCTCTCTTACCACACCCTTCAGACCCGAACGCAACAGCGCATAACACTGCGGTTATTAGGCAGAAATAGGTGTGGCGGTGGTGCTTCCGGAGTCGAACCACAAGGAGCTCTACAACCTTCAATCTGGATATCTGAAATCAATTACAGATTCGTTGCTACTTCCGAAAACTAAGATGTTCGCAACGTATTTAGACCAGTCGACATCCTCTCCCTTTTAACAAAACGATAAATAAAACAAAAAAAGCGCTTTCTACATTCATAGCCCCACAGTAGGATTTTCTCCTGTGTCTCCTGGGTGCCATGTACACACAAAGACGAACACACAAACACCCAGACCCAGAACAGAAATCTAAACTCATTCAGATGTCTATCTGGCCGGGGATCGAACCTGGGACCCACTGCGTGGCAGATCGCATGAACTTACGCAATATGGTGACCGCTCCGCCACGCGGGTCGTCTGTAAATATAAATATATATTTATGTTTCTTAATTGTTTCCAATCTAAGGTACCAACATATCCCAGCGGGGTTAAGTTCCGCGTGTGCGACGACTGCTACCTACAAACGATGAACAAGAAGCCTGCGCATGAGCAAGACAATCTAGCTATGAGTAGTAACTCAGATTCAGCCGGCAGCGGCGCGACCTGCATGGACTGGTGTCTCTCTACTAACGCGAAAAGGAACGAAGCGGTCCGGACTGAGTTCAGCTTTGAGTTCACGCCTAACGTCACGCTGTGTCTGTCTATCATGAAGATGCACAGCATCAACTTGGACTATCCCAGGTTTGTGATTCAATACATTTTTTTTGAAATTCGGTAAATCGAAATGCGTTATAAGCAGTTCTCGGCGGTACAACTAGATGGCTCTGAACTTCTTTCTGAATAACGCTAACGATTTTACTTCGCAGCTTGTATTAGAGCCCAAGTTTAGTTTACTTAATCGATTTCTTTATTTATTATTATTAAATTTCACTTCTGCCTTGTTTGAATTGCACATTGCAATTGTTGTTGAGAGTATGTTATTACTTATTTAATGTATGTTTCACATTCATTATCGTAGTACTTGTTTTTCTATTTTCATTTGCGTAACTTTATGCAGTCGGGTTTTTGTTTTAATAATAAATTATCTCATCAACCTATTACTGTCTCACTGTCGGGTCTTCTCTCAGAATGAGAATAGGCCATAAATTTACCGTGCTGGTCAACTGTGAATTGGTAGACTTCACACCCCTTTGAGAACTTTTGTTATAGATATGTGTAGGCTATTAATTTTATATTATGTATTTCTTATGTTATCTCTTTTATGTATTTATGT
>MOOZ01000893.1:22362-35885 GCA_002930495.1 Cecropterus lyciades | reverse complement strand
TGTACGTGCGCGGCGCTCCCTGCTATTAGCTGCCGCCGAGTTGTACTCGCGCGCTCCACAGGAGAAGTCGTGAGTAGTTTTTGTATACTTCTATCCTAATAATAAGGCAGACCGACCTGACACTAATGACATGTAGCCATATCTGATGACAGACATACCTAATGGAATATAGTTACCGTCGCCTATGGACATTTACACCACTAGAGCAGTCGCCACTGCATCGTTCGCTTTGTAATAGAGCTGGTTACGAACCTCTTTGGAAGAGTCTTGTCATACCAATTCAGGAATAGCTTGAGATGAAGATCATTCCATATCTTGTACGTCCGTGGCAAAACTGAGCCGTGCAGGATCGCAACAGTCCAGTTGATGTGCATGAAACTTCATTGTTCGGCAAAGTTAAGTAAAGTAAAGTTAAGAAAAGGTGATTTAGGCACCAGATTAAAAAGTTCGCTACACTCAACACTGTAAGCCGTTAGAACATGCAGAGGTAGGATACTTCGCGGGCGTTATTGTGGAGATTTTATTTATTATAATCTTTATTACACCGCAAGGAAAAAGAAAGTAGACATGATCTGAGCGAGAAATGTGAAAGGCATTCGTCACCACACATCACATCATTCAGACCAGAACACAACAGCGCACTGTTGTTATTAGGCAGAAATAAGTGTGGCGGTGGTGCCTCCGGAGTCGAACCACAAAGCGTTCCACCACCTTCATATGTTGCCATTTTTCTCGTGTGGTTGCAGTGCGGGCGCGCGCGTGGCGGAGACGGGCGCGGCGCACGCGGCGCGGTGCCTGGCGCACGCGGACGCGATGGCCACGCTCGTGAAGCATCAGGCGCACCACCTGGTGCCGCACCAGGGCGCGCATCCTAGTACGTACGCCGTTTATTTTTATTATACATGTAAGCTGTGGGCTGTGTTAGACTAGTGTCATCTATCAACTTGGATCGGGGATTCCCAAAGTGGTAGAAATCGAAACCTTTGGAAACCAACAACCAGACGATAACTTTTTTTTAATTCGTTGGTATTTTGTATTGATAGAGGAAAAATAGAGATACGACTTTAAAGTAAATTGGAAATAGAGTCAGAAGTTCATTTTGACAAACAAGGTTGTTCTTACACGGGTCGTGATTCAATACTGGTTTTGCTCGTTATTTTTTTGTGTCCATGCTACAACTTCTTTGCTACGATATTATATGGAAGGCGATATAGCTGCATTTAAGGATACTATGATAAATCCACAAAATATACTAAAATAAATGTAATACTACTATACTACTCTAATACTTAATAAAGATTTGATTTTCAGGCCAAATAGTAAGATCACTATTGGAAGCGGAAAAATGGGAATTAGCGTTGGAGATCGCCACAAAATCGGGCATCGCACGAAACAGTGTCCTAGCGGCGTGGGGCAAGGCGTGTCTCCGCGCCGGATGTTTCAAGGAAGCACGAAGAAAGTTTGCTCTATGCTTCAAGAACACGGCCAACGTTTGTGTCGAGATGCACGATGACGTTGAATATGGCAAGGAGGCGTCAGAATCTCAGTTTATGAACAAACGAATGCAGGGGAAAAGGTTTTCGGAGAGGACAAGTTCGACGTCCAGTGTCCAATCTGAAGGACGAACGAGATCTAACCCGCCGCTCCTGAATGAGATTATTTCCATGTTGGAGGATATGAACTATCCTGTTAATCAACAGCTTCTGGACAAGGCGGAGTCTATAAAGGTATTTAACACTTATGTTGAAATTTTAGATTCGTATGGTATGGGTGTAAGTGATTTGCTTTTTAGTGTTCATATCATTAGCCAAAAGCCTACGGTCCATGTCCATTTTTTAGCACATAATACAGCAAGTCACTATGACTTTAACGTGTAAATTTAATGAAGATGTTACGAGGAATTCAAGAACGTTCGCCGTAATTACATATTTATCTTCCTCGATAATGTGTAAAGTTTTAACTAAAAGCGCCCGATTTTTTTTGATTGGGCGTTTTTATTTAAAATTTTAGTTAAAAAATAAATTATAATAAAATATCTGCAGTGTCATGTCTTAAGTATAATTTTCTAGTTTATACACACTATTTAGATAGATTCATATGTTTATTCCTAATATTTTGCAAATCATTAATCACATTTCAGTCAACGAACGAAAAACTGACGTTAATGAACACAGGCAAGAAGAAAATACAGGTGACGGAACCAGCGCTTAACATAATGCATATGTTGGCGAGCGTAAAGAAAATCAAGCAAGGGGATTACAGCGATTTCCAAACTGCAACCGTGCAACCGAAGAAATCCCTAGCACAGGGGTTGCTACGTAGAAACAACAACCATAATGAACCAAAACCGGACCATCAGCATAAAAGACTCGATCCATTCTTCTATAAGGAATGTGTGTACTATCTCACGAACTATGGCTCACACGTCGCCAATATTATGTTCTATATGAAGCACAGTAACTTAAGCGAAGTGATTAGATACTGTTATGTCAATCTGGTTGATAAGGAAACCTTCACGGAGACGGTTTACATGGACTGCTTGAAGAAGGACAAAGTGAATGACCTGCTAAAAGCCATGAGCGACAGTGACAGCACATTGGAAATGTGGTCGGTTAGTACGGTATTTTTTGATTTGTGAAGGGTTTCCAATAGGTGGTCGGTAATAGAAAGGTCGGCTAGTCTTTGAAATTTGTAATTTGAAGGAAAAAAATCCTTTCTCGCCTTTGGCCTCCCTCCACCGTTGTTCCTAATAGATATCATTTTTCGCCTTACAATAACGTAAGTAGAAAAATTTAGGATTGTGAAAGTTTTGGCTCTTTAAAGAAGATATCAATAAAATTTAATTTAGCTAGAGAATCATACCTAAAGTTAAAGGGATTTATGAAAATGTATTAAATTAAAATCTGTTTAACTTTACTAGGTACGTAAAGATTGTAACCAAGTACAATAAGATTTAGAAATCAGCAACAATATATTTTAGCGACACTTCTGTCCAAGTATAGATGTCGTCACATATCTTTAGATACGGATATAATAGTTACTGTGTATAATAATACTGAAATAGGTATACGTATATATTTGTATTTCCAATTAAGAATAATTTATTTCACCGGAATTCGTTTAATGCTAAAATTCGATCCAATCATACGTTTGTAAATCATAAATTTTAGGTCACTGAAATAACGCTAAAGCTTGTCAAAAGCTACCATACATAAAACCGTTAATAAATACCAAGAATAAGTAACTGAATTGTTTTATTTAAATATTGTTTATTTCCCAGGAATACATAATGCACATATGCCGCACACTCGAAATGAGTAAGCGTTTGGAAGCGCTGTACGCGGTGCAATGTGCGAGCGGGCAGCACGCGCGTGCGTCGGCGTCGTGCGCGCTGCTGTACGCGCGCTCCCTGCCGCGTGCGTCGCCACCCTTCGCAGCTTTACACGCGCGTAGACACCACCTGACCGCGGCCTTACATCACCTGACGAGCTGTGTACCGACAGCCAATAGTGAGTTTTAAATCTCCAAGTATTATTTGTATTGAACTTCGTATAAGGTCCGAAACATTGGGCACCGCAACGCTAAAATCGGCGAAGTTTGCAACGTGCACCGCGCCGCGTGCACCATCTGACGGCAACCTTACTTCACATGACGAGTTGCGTGCCGAGTGCTTATAGTGAGTGCCTGAACATTAGTAGTAATGCGCATATGCCGCACGTTGGAAATGAGCAAACGTCTAAAAGCGTTATACGCGGTGCAATGTGCGAGTGGGCAGCACGCGCGCATGTCGGCGTCGTGCGCGCTGCTGTACGCGCGCTCCCTGCCGCGTGTGGCGCCGCCCTTCGCCACTCTGCACGCGCGCAGACACCATCTGACCGCGGCCTTACATCACCTGACGAGTTGCGTGCCGAGTGCCAATAGCGAGTTGAGTCCTTAAGTATAAACTTGGTATAAGGTCCGACATATAGAGCACCACAAGAGTAAACTCGGCGAAATTTGCAACGTGCAGCACGCCAAGTGCCGCAATACATACGCGGTACATGTCGCGATAAGTATTCGAGATCCCAAATGCTATATTGAGATTCCTAAACGTCCAGAGTCATCATTAAAGTATACTAAGTAAATTGAATAAATTATAATAAAATATTATTGTATATAATATAACAATACTATTGTATCGTGTCTTAGTTTTGAAATGACCTGCTAGTAACAATTTACTTACAGCTATGATACAATTTGCTTTCTTCTAGAAACAAACGATCCCAAATCGATACAATTCCACTTGGATAAATCTACAATCGACAACCTGATGACGACGATGTCCCGCCAGATGGAACTTGCCAAGTACTTGGCGAACGCTGAAGCGAACAACAGATTGACAGAAAAAGTATTGAACGAGGTGATACCACTGCAAAATCGTAAAGACTCCGAGACGAACGACTTTAGACCACCGACGTTGTTCGGTTCGACGACAGACAAGATCAGATTGGTTGCGGTTGTCCTCGCTGTGGGGCAAACTGTCGAGGAGGGATTCGGTCTCGCTTTCAAGTTGGTACCATTTTTATTAAAAGTTCTACTAGTCTACGAGTCTTTCTGTAATTTACGTCTAATATAACCGATATTTTTAAACCTACTATACTAATATTGTGACTGGGATCGTAAGCAACGCCATTTTTCATTACATTTATACCTCTTCAGCCAATGTCGTGGGAGTATATACATGTTATTGGCTTGTTAATTCCAATAGTGGCTGTCGGCACTTCTCTGAAAATTTGAATTTTTACTCATCCTATGCTAAGGTGCTAATATTCAGATTCCGAAATATGTCAAAAAAAAAGCCTAAAACTTCCCACCTCCTCCTATAAACGTCCATGGTTGTTTGCAAATTTTCTAATGTCGTATGTTTACAGTGTAGTATTTTTTCCTATTAACTATTTTTATCCAAAAAACGTTTTTAATCAAAATTATTTTATGTTGTTTCAGGATTATAACAGAACACAAGTTGGACTCGATGAACATTTACACTCATGTTTCCAAATATTTAGTAAATGCCGACAGATTCATGGAAGTCAAAGCGTTAGCTAAATGTATACGTGTATCGAAAGAAACGGCAGCGAGGTAACTTGTCCTTTTTAAAATCAAATAGCATTTAATTTTAAAATGCACTTCATGTTTGGGAATTTTGGTGATTCCAGTTCTGAGGTAACGCCACGTTATAGTGGTTATTGTTGAAATTTTGACAGCTCAAAAGGATGCTCATTTTATATTTGTATTGGTCTGGTACCAAAAAGGATTTGAAATGAATATCCTTCACTATTATCGACGCTGTAAGGAAATTATGTCTTAAAGGAGTTGTATAACATTATTTAGTAAAAGGAAGCAAGAATCACGATCTTAGGAGGTCTCTGGAAATAATGTTGATTTATTGACTATTTAAAATAAACTATTATTTATATTTTATTTTGATGAAAGTATACTCAGAGTTGAGTTTATTTGTATGAGAGAAATATTATGTCATCCACAATGTGCAGTTTAACTATAAACCGTATAATGCTCTTGTAGTGCTATCACACTTACATACTATCACAATTACATATCCTTGATAATACGTGATAGGTTTATTCTGATATTTTTCTTGAGTATAGCTAGAATCAATCAGTGTTGCCAACTATACAATATTATCAACTCTCACAAAATTTAGGGAGGAAGCATGTTTTAAGAAGGTAACATTTCTGGGGGTGTTTTAGAGGCATAAAATGTTCTATCTACTGGGACAGATTTTTTAGTTGGCGACTGTCCTGGTTTTTTTTTTCACCGTCAAACTGTAGAGACACAAGAAACTGCGTTTTTTGCAGTAGATTTTATTTGGGTTTCACTTGAAATTTAGAGGATTTTAAAATTGTTTTTGGATAAAAGTATTCAAATAGTTGGCAACACTGGAATCCCATAGACCAATCCGTGCAGAATTTTATAAGAAGCTTCAGATTATTATATTATAAACGTAACTTATATTTTGAATTTGCAGCCTCATGAGCGACCAAGTGTTAGAAGCGGGCGTGAGTGCGGTGGTGGCGCGGTGCGAGGCGCGCGGTCAGCTGTACGATGAACAAGCTGAGCTGCTCATAGACGATATACACAGCATCACTATTAAGGTAATGATGGATGTGCGTTTTCGTCCTGTATACGCGGTGAATTCTAAAGTTGAATGATAAAGTGATTAGTATTGATGAAGAACTAGTTGAATGATAAAGTGACTTAACAAGGTAGAACCCTTTGTGGATCCCACAAATTTTTGCGTAACACGTATACGTATAATAGTCATGTCAAGCGTTCTTTTGTTCTGATTTGAAGGCGAGGCGTTCAAATTTAGGCCTAAGCTAAATTGACGTTGAGAGTCTTGCCTGAGGTTCGCTACAGATACCTCAGGCAAGACTCTCAACGTCATTAAGGATTGATGCACATGACAAATGGCCTTTCCCATTTGTGATCTGCTGGATTGCATGTTTGTTTGTTCAATACAATTGAGTGGCAACAATGGTCAACATGTAGCATGCAGCAGGACAACATTTTTTGTCGCTTTGTGTTTGCGACAGTGTATAGTAGCATGCGTCAATACCGCATGCTACGTTTCGCTTCGCATCAGTGGAATTGTGCCCTTACTTCTAGTTTTTAAAGAAAATACTATTTTATCTGCAATTATCAGACTTTTTGTTGGTTCAGTCTTTCGGTCTTTATAATCAGACTCGGAATCTTATAGATTTAGCCTCCTGTACAGATATCTTGCTACCTGACTTGCCGCAACGTGAGCAGCGCGTACATCCTGGCGGCGCGGCACGAGCGCGCCGGCGAGCTGCGCCGCGTGCTGCACGCCGCCGAGCGCCTCGGGAACGACCACGTGCGGAACGCCTGCTACAAGCGGCTCGCCTCCCGAAACGTGCTCACATAGACCGCGCCGCACGGCTACCTTGCCCGCGACGCACGAGCGGCGCAGCACATCGTCTACAAGCGGCTCGTCTTTAGGAACGTGTTCACCAAGACGGTACCGGATAACGTGTCACTTCGCCTGCGACGTAAGCAGCGTACTGATTATACAGTACGTATACAGTGTTGTGATTGATGTCGCCGATGAAAAAATCACCAAATTTACCTCAGCTCTGATATCATACCAACAAACATTGTGTAGCATGTACCAGGAATGTTCTCTCGTACACTATGTTGTTCGGAACTGTCAATGAAGCAACTACATACTACAAGCAATAACACATAAATAAACTATAAGAAATATATGAGAACTATAATGCCATCATCGATGTAAAGACTAAGAAAAAATGCTCCCAGAATGTTTTTTTTTGTAAACAGAGGGGCCTATATCCAGAACTGTATATATACATGTGCCTATGGTGTCTCTCTAATATGACCATACATTTTATAATAATTCAATTATGTCCTACATTATGTTTGCAACCTTTCACTCTTGCTATTTTATAGGCTTAAAAGGTACTGGTCTAACCTACATTAATGATAGGCTGTATATTTATAGATGTTATTTAATTTAAACTCATTAAAAATTGAGAGCCCATTTTATTCATTCTATCGTGTTGTGACATATTTGTATGACATGAGTATGTCTGATTAATGCAATTTAAGTTTGTTTATTATAATTCTCGACCTAGATTCGAGTGATAAAATCAGATATCTTAGTCTTAAACATGATTAAGTGACAAACCCACAATTTAAATGACTTATTTTGTAAATCTGATGGCATTAGCATAAATGTCTATCTTCCACGACCATTCAATAGTTAGACAAATAAGTGGTATAATACAGGGGTTCCCAGTGTTCGCCGCGGCGCCCTGGTGCGCCGTAGACAGTCAAAAGGAGCGCCGTGAGTCACATTGATTTGACTGAGAAGTTATTATACTTATTCAATTTTGTTTTCCGTTTCAATTATAAATTGTCATAAATATAATGAAAAACCAAGTTTCATGTTGAGGCTGTTTTAATTTTTGTGCCTATCTGACTGTACTGTAGACAACTGTATTGTAGATACCTATTTTTTTTCCACTGAATCTATATTGAGTAGCTAGAAAGGGTAGGGCGCCGTGATAATAAATTAAACCCATAAGTGCGCCAGTGGCTGTAAATGATTGGGAATCCCTGGTATAATACATTTGTCATACATACACACAGTAGTCATTAATTGTTATGTCTAAATTATGGACTTGTGTAAAACATTATTCTAAATGATAAATCTGTCTTATAACTCAATTTTTATGGATGTTTTTGAGGGACTTGAAGTTTGAAGGTTTTTGATGTTACTTTGATGAAATTAATCTTTATTTGGACAAATGGATTGTAAGGTAAGCTTGTCAAATGACTTATGATTTTTCAATATATTGTGATGTATAATTGTCACAAATTAGTATTGAAAAGTTTTATAGACAATTTATAACTTGCTTCATATTATTTTATGAGTTAGCTTAATTATTTTTCGGTTATTTAGTTTCATGCCAGCTTAGTTAAGTTTATAAGGAAATAAAGGATATGTGAAATGTTTTTCATTATTATATTGTTATGACAAATGAATTGTATATGTATAATCTAATGTAATCATAAATAGCTTAACCAAATTAGAGTAAAATTATATGGAATGTCCATTCTAATGTTTTGTATTGGTCTCATAATGTGATATGAAATTTAATCAGCTTTATTATAAATCCTATGTTATACCACATGTATTATTGCAATTTAAGATCTTTAAAATAAATACCTATACCTAGATTGGTTTTTCTTAAAATTGTTAACAGGAAAGTAAAACATACAGACGTATACATTATTATTCTGTTTATTATATAAATGTTTGTGTATAACTTAACGTTTATAAAAATTAGGAGCATCGGACAGTTGGTCAATGACTAAAATGCACCATCATCACTAGCTGGCAGACGACCAACTCTTCACACCTCAGGAGGGAAAAGCACAGTTCAATGGTCACTTTGCGCATACTAGCAAACATTGCACAGATACACTTCACATTCATTTTAACAATTCTTGTGCAAAATACACTGCTTCAGTCTCGACACATTGCCTGTTTACTGTTATTGAGTAGCCATTGCTTTCTTTTTAGGTTTCTTCAAGCGTTTCAATCCGTTTACACTCGTTTTTAGAAGATTGGAGTATGCTGTACTGAACTTTTCAACATCTCGCTGCTCAATAACTGTTGATATCTTCTTACTCCGCGATTGTGCACGAACTAAACATTTGTACTCTGGATTCTTTACTGCTGGAGTACCATCTCGTGGATGTGGCTTTGTACGTCCATCATCTATTAGAACAAAATATAAATTCAAAATCATGAAATATGAAAGAATTAATTATACTTCCATATTTACTAAATATCCTTGAGTTACAAGTTTGAAGAGTCTAGATTATACTACAGCTATAGTAAGGTATACTTACATCGTTTCATAGTCATTGTAACCGACCCAGAAGCTCGGGCCTTTTGAAACAATTTCCCTAGTTCAATCAAGAACTGAAAAAAGGCAACAATTAATAAATTTTACTTCACAATTGATGATTATATTATTTGATGTTTGAATTAAACAGTTATTACCTCATCGTTACTTAATAGGACCATATTTATAATAATTTAAATGCTTGGTCTTTAAGATTTTTTAAAACATTAAATCAAATATGCACATTTTTTATTCTTGATAATCACTCCACGCATTTACACGTTGACAAGTTGCTAAATAAATTGACAATCTTAACATTGATGGAAGCTGACTGTCATAATTTGACAGTGATTGCTAACCATAGTGCAAAATGTTGTTTTTAAACAAGCTTTTATTAGTTTCGACATAGAAGTTACAATTCCGAATAATAAACCTTGAGGTCTCTTTTAATTAAAAAAATATGGAAAGAATTTATTTAGTTACTTTTTTTAACAATTGTATATTATTTACCTAATGTTTAAGCGAAATTAAATAAGGTAATAACACACATATCCCTGTTTAGATTAATCGTACACAGGTACGTGACATTTATTTTTATGGAAATTTCCTAAAAATATTTGACCGATAATTATTTCTTATAATATGCCTTATTAAAATTAAAGACTATTTTATATTAAACACCTTTATTTTTACGTCTACTTTTTATTAAATATATTATGTTTAAATATAATTAAAGATGGTTAAATTGATAGCGGACATAGCGATACTCTAGTCCATTAATTTACTTACTATCAACTCTGTGGGTTTTCATTCAGCAGTGTGTAGTTAAATTAGGCGGTGAATTCGTCCCATCAAACATGTTTAACCAAAATATTCAGGGTAAGCCAGTATTAACCCCGTGATTTAAATTGCTATATTATTGTATTCTATTTTCGATTCTTTAATTATATCTATTATTATTTATATTACCTACTATAATGTAACCAAAACGACGTAATACGTTATTTTTTGTTGCATATCAGTTGGTCATGGTTGAACACTTTTAAAAGGTCATTGATAAAAAGTAATAAAAGGTAGTTTATCACTACCTTGAGGTGAAATGTCAATAAAATTATGAAATTAATTTACATAACGTGTAATTTAATAATATCGTACCTTTTTAGTACTTACACGTTGTTATTAAATAATAAATAAAACCTAATTTTAATAAAGTTTTAAGCCCATCATACACAGAGCTATAAAATATGATATGTTTATGCTGTGCTTGTTAATTATTTGATTCCATTTTATTTTTTCACTGTGTACTTTATGTTATCTATCTGTCCTATATAATTTATCCACTTTTACTATTCAGTATAGAATAAGTAAGAACAACAGGATGACATGAGTGTCCAAGAGATGGCTGTCTAGCCATAACGGCCCTATTGCGTACGACTGATCTATATTGTATGTTTATAGTGTGCAATAAAGGGTATTCTATTATATTCTTTACCTATGTTTACTTCTATCGAACTGATTTATCTCAGTATAACATGACATATGAACATACATTTTAATTTAACCCAGTTACACTTTCAAGACCAATGTTTAGCTTTCTTTTGTGCAGCTAGTCGCAGTTATGCTACGCTTCTTGGTACCACGCATCCCGCGGCGGTGCCATAGAATATTAAATGTCTCGTTCCAAAATATAAAAATTAAGTTGAAATACACCATGTATTCTCTTGTTAGACATTTCTATACGTGTTAATTTATATTACTGTTATTTGTTTGATCATCTGTTTTATTACTTTGAAGTTTCAAAAATACATTAAGAATTGGTTGATTTTGTTGTTACCTTTATATATTTAGTGGTTTGTATTTAGATGCGCAGGGACGTGACTTATATTTTATGAACATAATATAGATATGATATCTATGATAAAAATGATGTATAATGATTAAGGAGTAAAATCGGAAGTAATAATATAAAAAATAACTCTCTTTTTCTTATAATTACTTCCAAATGCAAAAAAGCGACGACAATCGCAGACTTAATAAAAGGGAAAAATATTTTATAGTGTAGTTACCGTCTGCAGTAGTTTGCTCTACCTACTATAATAATATATATCTCAGCAATTTACTTATGAATAAGTATATATTACAGCTTTGTGTGTTAACAAGCTTAAAAATAAATAATAAATATATTATAATTCGTAGTATCTAATAAAATAACAATTTAAAATTCTGCACTAAAGACAAAAGTGCTAGTTGCAAAAAAATGAGTCCGATTTAACCGGTTAAACATGGTCATGGAAATTTTGAAATGAATTTAATTATAAGCTCATAAACTTTACCGTAATTGGTATGTACTTCTTAGTAAACACTAAGCCGATTTTTATGAAACTTTGACACAAGCAACACATATACATATTTCACCTCAAAGTTATTTTCGATTGTACGCGTATGACATATGGCGCACGCACGCATAAATAAATAGAGTTTATTTATAATGAAATAAAATTTCCAGCTCATTATGTGACCGCGGCTATTGCAACCGCGGGAGTTCTTGGCGCTGGGTATGCCTACTACCGATATCATAAAAACAAGTTGCCCACAGTATGGACACATGTGGGAAAACTTGACGATGTGTGTGTGTACCCGATTAAATCTTGTGGTTCTATAACACTCGAAACAGCTGAATGCACCATCCTAGGTTTGAGGGACGGATGGCTTCGAGACAGGTATGATGCATATAGAGGCAATTGATGGCCTCTCTCTCCAATAATATACATTTGCAGTTGCAAAAAACTGCTCCAAATAACCACTACTTACCCCTTGTCTCACCCTTGTAATAAAGGCTAATGTCAAAGCACTAAATTACCAGTCCTTTCTTTACGCTAAAAATATTTACAATGAAAAATGAAAAAATGTTACAGAAACATTATTAATAGGTACGGATTACCATTTTATCTGGTTTGACCATATATTTTTCTTGCAGAATACTCATGGTTATAGATGAAAAGAACAATTTTATAAATGCGAGAGTATATCCCGAACTCCTTCTTGTAAAACCAACTGTGAAAAGTTCCATTCTTAGCTTACACCATGAAAATATGGAACGTCTTTATATTAATTTGGCAGAGGTAAAAATAAACTATGAATATTTACATTTTTTTTATAACAATTATTTAAGTAGCAAACGCGCATGCAGTCCACCTGATGATAAGTAGTCACTGCCGCTCATAAACATCTGTAATTAGCCCCAGATAAGATCAGTCTTACCTGAGATTAGCCGCAGATGCGTTGCTATCCTTGAGAACTAAGTTGAAACGCTTTGGATAAGTATATTTCCCTTACCACGCCCTTTAGACCAGAACGCACCAATGCATAATACTGCCCTTAGAAATAAACGTGACGGTGGTACTTCCTGAGTCGAACCAAAAAGAGAGCTGCCACCGTTAAAATGAAAACATGACATGTTACCAATTAGGTACCTACTAAAATTACAACGACTACCTAATATTGTATTATTTTCAGGTAATAGAATTGCAAAAACCTTTCAATGCCACAGTATGGGGTTGCAATGTTCCAGTGCTTGACTGCGGTCGAGAGGCAAGCGAATGGTTTTCAAAGTAAGTTTATAATTGCGATCGATAACCGGCAAAGCTTATTGTATATGCAAGTGGCGAGATAAAGATGGGCGGATTACCTATAGCTAAGTTTACTAGGTGTTTAAAAAAAACCCTCAGTTCAACTACAGCGTTCGTATCTGCTCATACGATTTTCAATTTTTACACGGTATTTTAGAAATCGTTTTGTAAAATGC
This sequence comes from Cecropterus lyciades, assembly GCA_002930495.1. NCBI lineage: Eukaryota > Metazoa > Arthropoda > Insecta > Lepidoptera > Hesperiidae > Cecropterus > Cecropterus lyciades. The sequence continues at coordinate 22,625 of MOOZ01000893.1, read as the reverse complement.
AGAACATATTATCCTGTAGGTATCTTCATCTTTGAATAGAAATGTAACGTAGATTCTTTAAAGACACGCTACTTTTACTTATACCTATAGATACAACCTTTAACACACTTTTAATCTATAGTAATATTATAAAGCTGAAGAGTTTGTTTGTTTGTTTGCTTGAACGCGCTAATCTCAGGAACTACTGGTCCGATTTGAAAAATTCGGTGTTAGATAGCCCATTTATCGAGGAAGGCTATAGGCTATATATCATCACGCTAAGA
>MOOZ01000893.1:0-20690 GCA_002930495.1 Cecropterus lyciades | reverse complement strand
AATCTCAGGAACTACTGGTCCGATTTGAAAAATTCTTTCGCTGTTAAATAGCCCATTTATCGAGGAAGGCTATAGGCTATATATCATCACGCTAAGACCAGCAGAAGCGGAGCACCAATGAAAAATGTTTCAAAATCGGGGTTTTTTTTCTAATGAGAGCTTCCGCTGCATGCGCTGCGTAAACGTTAAAGTTTCGTAAAAATTATATATGAATTGATCCCCTTTAAAAGTTTAAAAAAAAAGTCAACGACAGCATATTTATGTCTATCTTTTCAGGTAAACTCACTGTACCCTTTTATATGCTAACCAAATTTGTTCCAAAATAATGCATTATTTGCGAAGTTGTTTTTATAAATATATTTATTCTTATCCAAATAAATACATAAATTAGTTTTTTTTGTAGTAACTAATACGCGGGTGAAACCGTGGGGCGCAGCTAGTGCTATATAAACCGATTTGTTTATATTAATTGAAGATAACATGTATCTATGCCATTGTATACTAATTTACGAATAGGTTGTATAGTCTAGTCCTTCATATTATCGTCGCATTTATTAATGTTGCCACTAATAATTTACTTGATTTACAGGTTATTAAATCGTCCTGACATCAAATTCCGACTGGTTTATTATTCTGATCGAAAAAGTCGCGAGCTGATACATCCTGCTAACAAGAACTTTTACAAATTTCGGGAAACCGACACTGTAAGCTATAATATACGATACTAAGATATAATAATTATTATTGGTTAAACGCCTCAATGTGGAGTTTCGAGATTACTTTTTGTAAATAAGTACGTTCTTACTAAGTAATATTTCTGCGAATTACCGACATCGCGTGGTCGTATAACCAAATATTAATAAATAATTTATACTTCTGTGCCGAGATCTGCCTAGACGAAATGAGGTCGCTCCGCTACTCTACGAACAGATAACCTTAATAATAGGTATAGCAGTAAATAATCGTAGTAACGAGCAATCTGTGTTACGAATTTAGTTCCATGATAAAAATTTTAAACAATCTAACATTTTTTGGTATATAACCCAAAACATGTTTTTTTATCAGATTGAAGTAGCAAACGAACGTGCAGTCCACCAGATAGTAAGTAAATGATTACTATCGTCCATGAACATCTGTAAGCAACTTCAAATAGAACAGGGGTTCTATCTTTTGTTGGTCACAAGATCGTTCCTACTCCTAGGACTAAGATGATCGCCTCACATATAAGTGAAAATGGTAGAGCTCTTTGTGGTTCGACCCGGAAGCACCACCGCCACACCTATTTCTGCCTAATAACAGCANGTGTTCTGGTCTGAAGGGTGTGGTAAGGGAGACATACTTTTTCGAGGCATTCCATCTTAGTCCTCAGGGGTAGCAACGCATCTGTGACTAACCTTAGGTGAGACAATCTTACCAAGGGTTGATTACAGATGTCTATGGGCGGCAGTAGCCACTTACCATCAGGTGGGCTGTATGCTCGTTTGCTGCTTTCATACTATAAAAAAAAAGTGAACCGGTAACCACACCCTTCCACCGAAACGTAAAAATAGCTTCACGCTAAAAACAGATGTGTCGGTGGTACCACCCCGGTCAAACTAAATTGATTCTAAACCACTTGGTTCTCGTGTAGTTTTGAATTCTATCTTATTTATTTTTACAGGGCGCCTTCCCCGACGACACTTCTTACAATGTCATTAACAAGGCATCGGTTGAAGACTTAAATTCACGCCTTGGAGACTTTCAAGTCGATCACCGTAATTTTAGACCTAACTTTACGGTCAAAGGAGCTAAAATGTATGATGAGGATAAGTGGAAGTTTGTGAAAATTGGTGAAATTGTGTTTGAAGTAGTCAGACCTTGCACACGGTTAGTAGTAAAGCACAAAAATACAGACAACTTACCAATAGTGGTATCTAAAATTAAATGTGATATGCACAAATAAAAGAATAAAACTAGCTTTGTAAGTAAATTAAAAAAATATATTTTCAGGTGTGTTTTGACTACTATTGATCCTGAAACCGGCATACGTAACGCAGACACGCAGCCATTAGAAATGCTAAGAAGGTATCATAACTTTATATTGCTGCTAAATAATATTAACTTTTTATACGTAGTTAAGTAGTAAAATATATTAGATCTAGATAAAACTAATGAAAATAAATTTTCGTCATAAAACGTCTGCGTTATGCCAAAATTTTATTTTTAGTGTTAGTTAGGACATGGTGAGTAAGCATTAACTAAATCTGTTAGTGTGTATTGTGTAATAGTAATAAATTAAAGATGTACCACATCTTCTCAGTGAAAAAATTGAAAACACTCTTCTTAATTGCCAAATGTGTATAACTGTTCTGCGAAATTGTTCAATTTATAAATGTACATGTGATGTCAAGTGATCACTGCCGCTTATAGACATAAGCAATTAATATTATTAAATAAGACTACTCCATACGACTCCCACTACATTCTCATACACGTTGCATTAAAGTTGGTATGCCTATTATAAGTATATTATCATGAATATTGACGTGATCTGACTACAATACGAGGATACTATCAGTCCTCAGGAGTAGCAACGCATCTGTAATCGACCTTGGGTAGAATCTGTTTTATGTGCAGTGGTTTAGACATGTCCGTAGATGAAACTGAACACTTACAATGAGATGGAATTAATGCTCCTATGATACATTAACTTTATAAAAAAATGCTGTGTTGTCGTAACGAGTCCATTGGAAGGGCATAAGTAGCCTCCATGGTTTTACTCCATAGGCTACAAAGCCCCTTTCTGCATACTAGTAGTAACTAGCATCGTTGTTATGGAATGGGAGAGAAATCCATATTTATGAGGCGTTCCGTTGCATGTCTCATGTACGGTTTAACCAAATTCATTTACCGAACTGGCTTGTCTACATTAGGTCGGTCACTAAAAACGTCGCCCAAATTCCGTCAGCCGTTTTCCACTCCTTTTGTTTGCAGCTAAATATGGCGAAACCGACCAAAGGTAAATACGCCGTTATAGAAAAAGACCATCCTTATTTAGTGATTCATCTAATGTCCTACATCATTTTTAGGTATCGATTGGTTGAAGATCCAGAAGAGCGTAAATACATAGGCAATTCGCCGCGTATGGGGCTTCAGATGGCGCTGCGTTCAGGGGTCGGGAAGACCATAACGGTAAACGACGATGTATATGTCTCTTATAAATGCAAAAATAATTGATAATTTTGTAACTATTTTCTTGAATATTTTTTATGAGTTTCACAACTAAACTTGTCAAATTAAATATAAATAAATCTATACGACAATTTTAATACATTTAAATGGTTACTTAAGCATTTGTACTGTTTGGAACACAATATACGTTATACACAATTATTTTCTATTTTATTAATGAACGTTAAACACGTCTTTGTACACACAATAAATAAAAACTTTTGTTAAAAAAACTATTTTATTTTTTCAAATACGAACAATTTGTGCTGCTATTTTAGGCGTTTCTTCATGGCCGGAAATCAGCAATCGAGCGAAAGTTCCGCCGCCAGGGCCTTTTGTCAAATGCTCAGGGTTCACTACAACGCACTTATTCACTTCCTGAAAAAGAAAATAGAAATAAAATCCACATTAAAATATGCATATATTATACGGTACACACTTAAATATACAACTCCTGATACATAAAAATGTGTGTATCTGTGTTGATATAGCATTTAAATGGTAGAACGGATTTCGATTTTTGTTATAACAGTAATTTCAACGAGTTTCCTCAGCTATTATTTAAAAATTATTTAGTCCTTTGGAAATTCAATTGAAATTTTTATTAATTCAGATTTAAGTTTTCACATAGAATATGTTAAAAGCATGTTCAAGATAAAACAATAAGGCTGACTGTAAAGCAAGGAATTACTGTGCCGACTGAGCACAGCGTATATATAAATAACAAACAGCTTTAGTTAAGAGAACATGGGACCTGCTATATGACCTGGGAGCTATATATGGTAATAAAGAACGTGCCGTCTGGACCTCGGCGCATAGAACATTATCCGAGAAAAAGTAGTACCTTAACGAAATATCTGAAATTGGAGGGTAGGATGAGTATATGCGGCGAGCAGGGCAGCTGCGCGTGCGCCGCCCACAGCGCCGCGTCCAGCGGCCGCGCGCCGGCCGGCCACAGCGGCCACGCCGTCTGCTGCGCCACCACGTGCGCCGCCAGCCGGGACAGCTTGTCGCCGCCCATGCCCCTGGAATATACAATGAATTAAATGTGAAATATCTATATGAGCACGTAAAACCGATCGCCGTACCGTATTTATGAATCTGATATAAATAGGAACTATTAACTATCGAACATAACTAAGCGGGCTGTGGTGTTAGTTCGACTTGTGCGGGATACTGTTCGTTGATGGAATTAGGAGTGTGCAAGTATCGTTCGAATCGAATCCAATATTAATATTCGATTCGAAATTCGAAACGAATAATTCGAATTTTCAAATTGTTCGAAATTCGACAAATAATTCGAAAAAGTCAAGTTATTCGAAAAATCTGTTATAGTTCGAGAAATTTGAACAATCGCACAATTATTTAAATATCACTGGATTTTCTCTTGTCTCCAATTTAAATTTCTATGGTCAACCGGTGGAAAAACCTCGTTCACTGGTTTAATAAGTGTATGGAATATCTACGCACATGTATGTGAGTATATTCACTGGTTAAATCAGTGTAATTCCATTAATTCATTGTAAAAGAGAAAACACTCTAAAATTTACGAATAATAAAATAAGTCGAAATCGAATCGTTCGAAACTTTTGGAACTATTCCATATTGCTTCGAATTATTCGATTCGTGTTTTGAATCGAATTGTAATATTAATATTCGATTTGGAACGAATAATTCGTAAGTTCGAATTATTCGCACACCCCCATTATTGAGTCTACCAATTTGCACTAAGCAACAGGGGTGGCCTAAAACTCACTCTGAGTATAGACCTTGCCCAGCAGTGGGACAGTAATAGATTAAGGCTGATTATTGTTGAATAAAAAGGATAAGATAAAGCAGTTAAGAACATCGTTCTTCTGAGTTAGATAATCATTCACTGCTGTTTCATTTTTTATCGATAATACTTAAGAAATGTCTACTTATAAAATCATGGAAAAATGGTACATTATTTCATTTTTGTGTATTTATGTACATACACAGATAAAATTTACACAGCCCTAGAAATTTGACCTCACACCTCTCTTACTCTCACAAGTCTGCAGTGCAGCCTAGCGCGGCCACTGAAGACGCCATTCTGTACGGCTACCCAACGGTAGCCAATAACAGTGGTGGACAGTGTATCCACTGAGGGAATTGCCCGGGTAAAGAGGGGTTCCTAGAGGCCCGCAGACCTTACACCATGCGGCGACGCCAAGCCGCGGCATAGGACGATTTTCAAAGTCAAAAGTTACTCTCCAAACCGAAGTTAACTGCGTATTTGATATTAATTATCGCTGAACGAAAGATAACGTCGAGAGGAATTTAGCTAGTTACCTAGTTCTTTACTAGACAAATGTACATAATAATTAGTGTCCAACCGAAGCTTCGGCTTCGGCCACCTTCAGCCAAAAAAACAACCTTCGGCAAAAACTTCCGCTTCGGCCAAAATGGGCCGAAGATTTGACCAAAGCCAAAGGTTTCTTTCAAGCGAAAAAATTGAATAAATTGTAACAAATGCGCTACACTGCGACTGAAATGATAAAGCGCAGAGCTAAGCGCAAACTCCGTAGTGGACTTGCTTCGCCAGTTGTGTTGGAAATTCACATTATTTCGAAATGTTATCATTTTTGACAAGTTGCAAAGTAATTACTTTGCAACCTTTGTTTTTCAAATTGTTATATTATTCATTTGTAGACAATTTTAACTGATTATGGTTTTTAAACATTCGGCTTCGGCTTCGCCCGAAGGTTGAGACAATGGCCGAACAATCGGCTTTGGCCAAAAATCGACCTTTGGTCGGACACTAATTATATTTATTATACTTTTTTATTTAAATATTTTTATTACAGTTTTTAAAATTACATTTTGGTATATACACCAAAATGTAATTTCAAAAAGTAGTGAACGTTCATATCTACCACTATTTTAAATTTCAAGGTAAAAAATTAAATTGCCATTGCAACAGCCATGAATATTCTCAGTCAGTTGATGTATCAAGAACCAAAATATACACTCACATAGATATTTCCTCTTTACTGATCTCCATGAGTATATCTGAACTAGTCACTGATACAACTATGCCGTTGATATTCAGAGTGGACGGATCGGGTAAGAAGTGGATGTTATTGTACTTTGTCTGGTGTTGATTCTTCCTTCTGCTCGAGTAAGGTGGGGTTGGATATATGTTGACATGGAAAGCATCTCTTAAGCTTGATACGATGTATATTTTTGTTAGTGGACTGGAAATAAAAACAATTTAATATGAATATGTATACTGCTACTTGTCACTAATTAGTAATAATTGTGGTTAATTGCAAAATAAAAACAATAATTTTGATTCTAAAATAATATAAATTCTAATTATTTCTATATCTTACCTCTTAACGTAAATCTTACCTCGTTGAAGCCAATGTGGTTAAACTGTCAATTAATTTATTGAAAAAAGATTCAAAAGTCTCAGCCATTGAGTTGTCTTTAATTTTGGCGTGCTCACAATCCATGAACGGACCAGTCATTATGACAATATGTGGTTTGTTTCTATCGATGTATGTGATCAAATCAGCCAAGGGTTCGTAGGCCAGGTTATCAGATGTGGTGTAAGGGCCGGCCACGACGACCATTGATATTTTACCTAAAATTGAAAATTAATTAAACATAAAGGTTGCAGTTTGCAAAGTATTGGCATAACTTAGCGTGGTTTGCGCCGAACAAGACGGAAGTAAATTTTTAATTATACGAATAGACTGGCGAACAATTAATAGACATTTTTCTCCTAAATAAACATGTTGCCTTGTCCTATTATTTGAAAATGCTAAGGAAGACCGGACCCTTCAATATTATACATTTATTTCTTAAATCTGCCTTATAGAAAGTCGCTACTGTATTATGGACTGAAGAATATTATAATAACTTAATAATTATTCACAACTGAATACTTTAATAACAGTCTCATTTGAGAGAGATAAAAATCGTGTAAAAACATTGTGTAGTCAATAATTTCAATAAATAACATTTATTAAAACTATTGACTACTATATATTTTATGTTTTCCCATGTTTTAAATCGATACATTTTGAGACAAAAATAAGAATGTATAGAAAAAAAACCTGTTAATGTGTTTAGCATGTCAGCTCTGTGGTCGGGCACTGGATTAGCGGCGTCGTGGTAAACTTCTTGTGCGATGAACTTGTCCCCCCGAGGGTTGATGCCGCGCATAACTACCACTTGTCCGGGGAACAGGGAATATTGTTTTACACTGCATACCGAAAATTAAGGAATTCCTTTTATGATATGTATAAGTAATCTATTACTAGTATAACTATTATATTATTTATTACTTGTTGATGACAAATACTGAATTACTAATACATGAAAATTATTTTTTAGACGTCTGCTTTGACTATTTACAAGTGGTAGGTTGTACATACCACATGTAAATAGACAAAGCAGTAGTAGCAGTATATGATTGCTTATACTGCAGAATAAATTTTAATGAAACTTATAAGATGTTGTTCAATGAAGTTCCGGGTAGAATTTGCGAATTCATCCTGTGACCAAGAACTGACTAGTGAAGCTTAGACTCTGATTAACGCATATTTAAGATTTTCAAACAGCTCGAAAATTCGACACGACTGAATTTTAAAGGCGATTATACGCGATTTTGATAATTAGTTCATTCATACATTCAATGTAGACAACAATATTTTAAATGAATAGAATAAAAATAAATATTAAATAAGTCAAATTTCGATCTAACCCATCCAAATCAACAGGAACTGCCTGACTGAGTGACTCTTCCCAAGTGCCTTGAAGGACAACGCTTTTGGCATTAAGTCTTGCATCTGCATCGCATTCGATGCGGCCACATACTAAGACTTCTGTCTGAAAAATAATAACTGTATAAAAATTAGTTATTTTACAATGGACGTAATACTTAATTCTACTATATATTACATGCGCAATAACTTGAGGTCTGCGTGTATTAGGTACAGACAAAACAAGCAGTTTCTTAGTTCTCTCATTGTATAAACTAAGACCCACAATAGGATGTTCTTTTGTCATGGGTGGCATGGAGACGCACAAAGACAAATACACAGACACACAGACCAACTTAAATGCATTATTCAAATATCTGTCTGGCCGGGGATCGAGCACGGAACCCATTGCGTGTCAGACCGGTGTCGTGGCCGCTCCGCCACGCGGGTCGTCAAGCTGTATTAACAACCATACAGTTTGACAATTATTGATTATATATAAACTTTTCTTTTACAATTTTCCACCGTGACGTCATCACGTTCAGGTAGTACTATACTGTAAGATTCGAAACTGTTTGTTAGTATGAAATGAAACGTTAATTACTAAATCTGACATTTTTGTGCTTTTTACAGTAGTAATCTCTTTTCTATTACTCTGTACTCCCACCACAATGATCTACTATTAGATTAGAAGCATTATTAGAAAGTCCAAACATCTACGAAGCATAGAAACAGCTTAATTTCAGAGAAGGTAATATAAACATACCTGAGATTTATGTCTGACTGATGCAGATTCCTTAAAATTATTTTTCTTCATTATACACTGTGATATGTAGCGAATGTGATTATCAAAAGTGGATGCTTTCTCTTGCAGTAACTCGAATCCAAACCTGAATGAAGCATGGGTATGAATGAATTTGGTATCTTTTAAGCCCAAGAACCCAGTATGAATGTCTAATATTTTAAAGTATTTATTTTTATTTATAAAAGGATAAGAATTCAAGCAATACACAAGGAGTCCCACTTGTTATTTAGATTAAATTTAATAAAATAAATAATAAACTATAACCATGATTTTGTAACAAAGTACCCCCTTTTCTCTTTTAAGTCTTAAATATATGAAATTAATTATGATAATACAAATTAAAACGTTAATATTTCTTTATACACATTTATATTTCTTTTATATACTAATTACTTAAAATTAATTGTTTAAATTAAGTAGGTACGTAGGTACTTCAAGTCTATTTGAAACTGACGCCTGATTTACAAATAATAACAAACAAATCAGTAACTTATTTTACCCACATTTTCTGTAAAATTATATTTACAAACGCAATGACGTCACAAGCTACAATAGCGTGGCAGCTAATTTCCGCGCGAAGATTCAAAATGATAAGATAGAAAATTGAAGTAAAAATTGTGGTAAATCATTAACGTAATATAATTAGCAATTAATACAGTATGAATCATAAACACTAACAAAAAGGCCTCCATAGTTTTGTTTTTATGATTTTTTTATGTAGTGATGAGTCACTATGCCAGCCTATTAGATGATGTGGACAAAAGTAGTTTATGCAATGGTAAAAAATTACGCTTGCCGTAAGGCCGGTGAGAACGACAGAAAGAGCAATAGACGGTTTCGCCTCCACTCATTCTATTGCCCCATGAGTATTACGTTCGCAGTGCTTCCAGATGCACTGTAATTACAGTAAATCTACTGTATTTTCAATTTTTTTTTAACTGTATACTGTAATGAGTCATTACAGTATACAGTAAAATTTTATTTCGACTATGATCGAGGAATGACCTTTTTTTTCGTCGAGCAAAATATCCCTTCAAAATTGTTCAAAATGTCATGACTGTAATTTAGTACAAAATTCTGTTATTTTATAATTACGATCTGGAAGTAAACGCACTACATCGGACAATGTCTTTGACAGAAATGTAATGGTGTAATTAAATATCTAATGTTATCGCTGAATTTATGCAATTTACTTCATTACTTCATAATAAGAAACCACGATAAGCTTTAGTATTGATATATTTTTATTTTTAGTACCTTCGTGAACCGCTTAAAAGCCGCCTATTATGAGTATCTTTTATATAACATGTTTATACAAACATACTAACTTGGCCTTTGTGTACAGTTCGCCATCTTCATTAGGAACTTGTGAAATGTTTAACTCTAACATGTCAGTTAAAGAATTAGTGCTGACAATATCTTGTAACATTTTTTCATCTCCGTAGAGGTGCACCACAGACCCTTGATTTGTTCTTGAAGCATACTTGGCTGAACGATCTCTAAAAATAGATTTTGAAATAATAAAAATCGTAACAAAGGTCCACATTGAAATAACAAAGAGAAATATTAATTTCAGGCTTTGAAAAAACAGTTTGTTTGAAAAATAACTGGAACAAATTCATAATAATTTCATATTCAATTTGTATCCTTTTATTGCAATTTTAAAATGGAGCTCTAATTTTTTTAATGGACTTATTTCTAGTTTACTTACACGGTTGGAGAGTATGTCGCTGGCCGTATCTCAGTCTTTGGATGCGATATCTGTTCGGCCTCTTTCTTGACCCTCTGAAAATAATGTTTTTTTTTAACGTAACAAGAATAAGATTATTAAATTAGAATTATTTTACAATAAGATTATTCAACTATGAATTAATAACATAACCCATATTTTCACTGTTATGAAGCATATTATGAAAATGTTATTTATTACATTTCAAATGTGTTAGTGCGTTTCAAAACATAAACAAGTAGAAATATATCAATAATGCCCGACAAGTCGATTTTTGGCTGAAGCTGAAGCTGATTGTTCGGCCGAAGCTGAACGTTCAAAAACCATTAGGAATTCAGTTCGAAATTGACTAAAACTGAATTATTTAACGATTTTTATTCATACGATCTTTATTTTTATTAATAAAGATCTATGTTGACTGGATATAAATAACTTCTATAGCTGATTAAATGTCTTTGCTACTTAACTAAAATAGCAACAGTTCGAATAATGTATATTTAATACACAATTGACGACGCAAGCCCACAACGCAGTTATCACTTATCCTTGCGCTTCACCATCTCCATCACGGGAATCGAGTATTCGTTATAGTTCGTTCAATTAAGGTGCTTGTTAGAACCTTCGGATTCGGCTAAAAAAGTGGGTGAAGGTGGTTTTTTTGACCGATGGTGGTAATTGATTTGTAATTGAATTCATTAAATTTAAATCTTGAAATCTTCATTTGTCAAAAATGGATATGGCATAGACTTATATAGGGGGAGGAAGAGAGGTATTGATCTAATAATTATTAGTACATTATTTATACAAGTTATAACTTGAAAATTAATGCGCGTAAATACAAATAAGTTTTTAGTTGATAAAACCGGTTTTAGTTTTTGATGTTTGGTCTTTGATAGTATACATATACACAATTATGTATATTATCAAAGATAAATTAAAATCTTTTGATATTGAGAACTATTCATGTTAGATATAGATGAATATCAAGTAATCATTTTATGCAATTTCTAATACGGTTCACGTACGGTAAGGTCCATACCGTACGTGAACCGTATTACAACGTGCAACTAGTACCTATATAATTATTATCAATTAAGAGACATGATACAGTATATGTACCAATAAATATTTAACATTTGTACTTTCCTACCTTGACACTTTAATAAACACACCCTTCCATTTCAAATGAAGACAATAATTTGTTGTTATAGAAAAAAAAATTGTGGTTAACAGTTACTTATTCGTTATCCCACTCGGTGAGACAAATATTAACATCACTGTGATCCTACTTAAAATGAGGTTATATTATAATATAGCTTTTTATATTTTTCGGTAATTTCGTAAAATATCCGATTGTATTTTCGAGAATTAAAACTATAAAATTTTTGAGTTTTTCTTAAACTGATGAAAACGCTGTCGAGCATAATGTTACATGTGTTTATTTGTGCCAAGGGTTCATTGATATGGTATTTAAATAGCATTACTGTGTGTTAATAGGATACAAGACTTAATAATAATTAACCTACCATTACTGCGTCGAACAGAAACTAATTTCGTTAAGTTACTTTTGATGACAATGAAGTAGTTTTTTTTTAATATTATATGACGTAACAAGTGTGGCGGCTAGCGTATTAAGCTTTTACAGTAATATGAATTGAATTGAATCTACAATCATCATGCATTAATATAGAGGTACTTAGATTATTTATACCAAGTACGAAATAAAAATTGTAGTGCATAATTATTATACGAGTAAACTAGCCCCTTAGTAAATACTAAAGGGTGTTCACACTATCCGGTTTGAATAGCCTAATTAACAACAAACAGATGAGTGTCAGTATATCGGGCATTGGGGTCGATGGTGTGGCGACATTCCACACAATAGTATTTTATGAAATTATACAGGCCTGTACAATTTCACCGAAATAATGTAATATTCTGCGCATGTCGACAGTTGTTAGAAAATACCAGAAATTACATGTTAGACAATCTAGGAACCTTGAACCACTCTAATCCAATCTAGGTCGACCATCCAAGATTCTTCGACCTTCCAAGTTCTTGGACCAAGAACATTTTACCATTGGATTACCATGTATGCTGATAATATTCTAAGCGACCAAAATATTGACATCCCAGATTTCATCCTTAAATATTTTTCCTCAAAAACATTATTTTTTATTGATCTGGCATAGAAAATATGCACACTAGATGGAAAAAAGTTTGTGGTTAACTACAATAATAAAAAATAAAAACTTGGTAGGCATTATATGTTTAAAAAATAAAAACGACTATTTTCCGGCCCCTCCCTATACATTTTGAATAAATTGCTTATAATATATATTAGAACTGCTTACATCACATACAATAAGGAATTATAACACATATGTTTATATGGGATTAAATATTACATCACTAAATTCGATAATAAGTAGATTGAGTTGATGGCTGCAGACGAGTATGGATCTAGTCATGATGGCATGACATGCACCAGAGGCATACTCGCCCACAAATATCATCAAGTCAAATATAATTCATCAATCATTTGCTCTTCTCGTTTAGCATCTATTTCTTCGTGATGAGTAATTGATATTTTGCATTGCACCATATTACATAGTGAAACATATAAGAAAAAAACATCATTATCCTTCTGACACCATCAGGTAATGACATAACAAATTTTGAAGTCACATTATGCAATTGTCTAATAACAATCCACACAGTCAAGTTTATACTGAATAACTCATATTGTCAAAATTGGTACCAGCAATAAAATAGTGTTTGACTTCTACTTTGAAACTTTTTCGTGAACATTCTTGTTTTTTTTTACTAGATTGAAGAAGCAAACAAGCATGGAGTTGACCTGATGGTAAGTGGTTCGTGCCATTCATGGACACTGTTAGCAACTTCATATAGAAGAGGGTTCTATCTGAATTCGATCACAGATGCGTTGCTAAGAACTGATTTAGGCTAGAAATAGGTATGGCAGTGGTACCACCCCAGTAGAACTACGGAAAGTGATGGAATCAGCCATCACTTTCCAAATCTATGAACATTTTTATTCTTTAAGCACAAAAGCAGCAGGCACCCAACCTTTTAATGCACGATAATTCTTAGCAAGACAGATAAAAAGCCCCAAATAATGTAGACAACTTAAAATAATGGGATCAAACCTAACATAATCAATATTATTGCCAGTAAGGACATTTGCCGCATAAAACCATAGGCTATTTCATAATATCAGTAGGTTTATACATTAAATCTAACCACACAAATTTCCATTACAATATACTGGTCCAACCAGACATGTTGAGCCTTAAAAAAATCAAATTTATAAAACAGATCAACCTATTCAACGAACACACACACAAAAATTTCATTAAATGGTTTGTGTAATTTTAAATATAATGTCATAATTAAAATTATTATATAAAATTAAATTAAATCAAAAATTAATATAATGCTTTCATATAACGCTTTCTACACTCATAGCCTCGCACTAGGAATTGTTCCTGTGTCGTGGGTGCCATGGACAGACAAAGACGCATACACAAACACCCAGACCCAGAACAGAAATCTAAACTCATCATTCTGATATTTGTCTGGCCAGGGATCGAACCCGGGACTCACTGCGTGTCAGACAGGTATGGTGACCGCTCCACCACATAGGTATTAATTATACTAATTATGTTAATAGAGCAATGAATTGTTGGTTTATAGTACTTATATGTATTATAATATTCTGTAATTCTCCATGCTTGATATTGACTATTTCTGCAGTCTTCTGTGTCAAAGTCTACAGGCAATCAATGAGTGTAGATCTAGTCACAGGATACAGACACTGTGCCCCTAGATGTATACCCATTTATTGCAAGTAGATATTCTCTCCTCAAGTTTTCCATTCCTGAAAACAAACTTTACACAGCTCCTGGTGCTACATTTCTTAAATTATTTGATTGTCTTTAATTAAATTAATTCACAGACTGCGGACTTAATATCTATGAGTCAGTTTTTAGAAGCCTAGTAAAATTATAAAATAATGTTATATCTATTTCACTAACATATAAGTAAATTAAATAACCTATAAATAAATAAATTGCCACACATCTGAACTCTGAACACTTACAATAAATAATTATAACTTACATGTATTATAATGATCAATAATAATATAATTATAGGAAGTATAAGCAAGATTAGATAACAAAAATTAAAATATCATACCTTTGAAGTTGGAGACATATAGTTCGACAGAACGTCATTATCTGAACTACAACATTAAGGAAGAATGCTAATAAAATGCAGGTACCTATAACAGCAAACAAGTAACTCCGTTTATAATTTCTGTAATCATTACTCTAGCGCATCTCGTTAAATCTTGCGTATGCGCATCCAATCATATGGCTAGTACTTAACTTACAAAGTACACAACTTTTAAAACTTATTCAAAACAATAGAACACGTGGATCGGTCGTTCTAAAAAGGATACTGGGTAGAAACAGGCGCCCCATATACGGCTAAACTCGAGCCGGTACTTGCATGGACGGTTTCATTGGCGTGAGCGTTGGACTTACTCGCTGACAGTTTGGAAAATTCCCTTTTAGCAAGTAAATCTAAGTTCTCCAAAGTCGGCGACGCGCCGTTCAAGTGTGTCAGGCTAAACGCCATCCATAACTCGCTAAAAGTTTCCGCGTCGACATTATATTCTTCACACAAACTTACACCTTGAAAGACATGAATAAAGAAACAACCTTGAACAATAATTTTCTAGCGTTCAAGCTGACAACAACTAATATATAACTTTTATGCAAGTTCTTTTGAACGGTTAGCGACGTCTGTATCGTTTGTAGGTCTTCAGATGGGTACTCACATTTTGTTAAGACTTCTTTTTCTACGTCTATACCCAAAAATTGAAACTGCTCAGTCACCAATTCTGCGGTAGCCATTTTCTGTAAAATTGAAAGAGCGGAGCGAATGAAGGAAGTACGGAGGAAGTAAAAGAGCGCCAATCAAAAAGTATGCGTCAGAAAGTTTTATTCACAGACAAAGTTTATTTTTCTAACGCTTTTTTGTCGATTATCAAAGAGTATGAATTCATTCTGCCTTATGCCCAAATTGAAACATATTATTATATGGTTTTGTTGTTTGGGATTTATGTTGAGGTATAATACCAAAGGATAATCAAACTATAGTTAAGGAATTATTTAATTAGTATAGTTTTACAGAATTTTTCTTGTTCATAAAATCTAAATCTTAAAAATCTTTCGTCAAATTTCAAAAGAATTAAACTTACCGTCGTTAAAATCTTATTTAAAATTATCTAATTATCGTATTGGCATCCACCTAGCCAGCAAATATTGAAGTTAACATTCCTTTAGCATAAAGTTAAATTTGCACAGTAATGTTTAGCTTTTACCCCGGCTTTGCTCGCAGACAAAAACCAATGAGAATACAATACATTTTTTTTTAGAATTAGAACATGGGCTTTAAAAGGAAGAAAGTAAAAAGTACGTACAGTCAAAAGCGGACATAACGACATTAAACGGACCATAAAAATTAGGACGTTATATCCGATAGTCGTTATAAGCAGATGGTATATTTATTTCATTGTTTAAATAGAGGTTCGGCCGGGACTTTGCCATTCGGTGGTTATAACCGATATGTCATTGACACTATAATCGTTTTTGACTGTAGTTTCAAAATGAAGTACAATTTATGTTTTTCCTTATTTTTTTTAGAATGAGAGGAACTAAAGTCGTCGAAAAAAATAAGTCTAGATAATCTTTAACACCCAGAAACATGGGTGTTAAAGATTATCTAGACTTATTTTTTTGCAATTTGACAAAGAATGGTCGCCAAATTTACGTATTGTACTACTCCCTAATTAAGGTGGCTAAAGAAATGTTGTAATAATGCAATGCACGACCAAAGTGTTTTTAATCCCAAATCAAGTACATAAGTATTTTCGTGTACTTTATTTTTCTCGTAAAGCATAAAGTAAAATTACCCCAAATAAAGTACAATATTTTATTATAAAGTACGGGTGGCAGCCTAGGTAAGGGAAACACATATCCGAGGCAATCCAACTTAGTCCGCAGAGATGACAACGCAATGTAGACGGTAATCTTGAAATGAAATAGTATAGGTACATTTTTATTATAACAAACATGTAGGGGGTTTCTCCACTGCAAGATTTATATCCAGCTAGTTGTCTTTAATTCATTCCCGGTCCATACATCGACCTCTTCATCTACCCTGAGTGTATAAAGTTGTCAATTTCTCCTCCTTTATATTTTAAATTCACGTATATAAATTAACTTCTAGACCGTCATCAAGAACTTCTACTTAATATTTCCTTATATTTTAAATCATGAATACGGTCAATTAAATTTGTTCGAAGTAATCGTTGGAGTAAATCATGTTTTTAAATTATTTTAAGTATAAGTTTAATTTGAAAAGTTAAGTTTGATTTGAAATAATGCAATAAAGCAAAATAATAAAGTAATATTAAGTACCTACATACTTATCAAAAATATTGGCCGTGAGTACTATGACACATTTTTTTATTTAATATACTTCAGTTCTAATTTTAAAACTTGATTATGATTTGTTATATCAATTCCATAGATCATATTAATACAATAAAATTTTGAACGAAAACTTTGTTTAAATATTAATAAACATGTTAGCGCGTGTAAGTATAAAATTTAAACATTAGAGGAAGAATATATAAAAAAGACAAACATTTCAATGTTCAATATAACATAATTACAGGATGTCACGAGAAATTTCTTTCGGGGATTCAAAACAACTCCAATTCTTCAACAACCGAGAAGCCTTGTAAAGCTTAGAAAAATTCAAGCTGATTTCCAAGTAAGCTGAAGCCTTCATACCTATAAATACCAAAAGCTTACTTATGTTGAATCATGCCTATTGTATCATTTTCTAATTTAATGAGCATCTACCGCACATTCACTCTGATTTACATACCAGAACGGACCGTAAGCATAGTTTCTATCATAGGTAAGTTATTGATCTCGGATGTATTCCTACGCAACAAAACGAAACAAAGGATATCAACGTTTAGCCCCTGCATAAAAAATGATTGAAACAAAATCTTGGCTACGGCCGTGTTATATAAGGTAATTAGTTTCCAAAAAAGCGTTTGCTTTACTGGATTGGACAATATCGGAACAACGGCAACGGGGACCAAAACCATCCCTCCCTTGGAAGGGAGCCAAGACGACTATGGGCTGGAGCCCAGTCTTCATGGCCCGGTTGAGCTTTAAGTTCGCCATAAGCAAACCCGGTAAAGCTGTAAAGGCCAATAGTAACTGTAGCAACAGTAAGTTCTGTTGCTAAAGTTAAAAAAAAGTTTTGGTTAAAAAAAGAGGAGAGATATCGGTGCAAGTCCGATCTCCAATCGTTAATACAGTTTTATTCTAATGGGCATTGATATTACCCCCATTTAACTTTACTTACTTCATCTTTGGAGCGCCAGGCACGTCACTAATCAAAGTCAAAGTTCGGAAATAACTTTTTATGTCTATCAATGTTGATAATTATTATATCACGTAGTATCCTTCAAATGCATTTTGTATTTGTCTATTTGCTTGTAATTACATAAAGTATTTTATTTTAGTGTGAAGACGGAAGACCCATATATTTAAAAGGAGGTTTTTGCGACAGGATCCTGTACAGTAGTACGGTTATTGGATGTTATATCGTAGTAATTATGGTTTTAGTAACAATTTACGATTACGCTAAACCCAGTTCGTGGAAGACCCCTACTTGTTAATGACCTTTTTATTAATATATTAATTTCTAAATCTGATTGGTGATATATAAAAAATATTTATCTCATGTACCAACGTAAGTTTTATTCAAGACTTATCGAAAAATTAAGGATCTGAATAAACCCTACTATCTATACTGTTTGTTTGTCTTGTGTTTACCTTTCTATATTCAGGTTATGCACAGAGCAGTGTTTTCATACTCAACATCAGCCTCTGATAAAGATTTGCCGGATCGTTAAAATAATACATCGGCGGATATGGATACGAATACGGATCATTGGTGTCTAGATCGGTGGATTCGGATCTCAACTTTCTTACTTGATGCGCCTTTTCTTGGAGGGACAATTACTAAATTGACATGTTTCTGCCTGTGCCCTTAGTACGAGTACATTACGTTTCCCCAAAACAGTCATTGTTTCCGATTTTCCCTATCGTTGCAAAGTACACTGTCAAGTACATTATATGTTAGTAACATGTAATGTTAAGATATTTGATTTTTGCAATATATATGAACTACATATGTGATATTAATGTACAATATGTAGTTTAATATTATTTTAGTGCTTCCTAATTGCCCATGTACATTTAAAATTTTGTATAAAATATAATTTATAAATAATATTAATTTCATAATAGGTATATAAGATCCGTTTGAGATCCGCCTGAAAGTTATCTTTCCATGCCTCGGATATTGCCGGATGTCCCGGCACATCACTAGCATGACCTAGATTACAGCAGATGAAGATTGTCTTTTAATGCCCTTTCCACTTGTTGTTGATACAGATTAATATTCTTTAGAATTTTATTTCGACCCAAGAAAGTTCATATGAAAAGCACTTGACCTCTCTTTTAATCTACCACCGAGCCGGCACTGATCATACTGAACTGCTAGGTAGTGCGTTCGAGTCGATCTCAGTAGTTTTAAAATTAAATTCTTCTGAGTCAAAATACACAGTCCTTAGTATAATAAGAGGAAGTTATTTTTAATTCTTTTAATTTAACATTGGAAATAAAATTGTTATAATTTTGTAATATTAAAAAAAAAACTTATTACAAGCAACTGGATCTTTAATATTTATAAGAACGTAATAAGTAATATAATAAAGCAGATAAACAATGGGCATTGTTGCCGTTACGCGGGTGCGGGCGTACACACTAGTGAAATACTCCACTACTGTAAAGTGTAAATTGCGCGTCGTGCATGTAATGCTACTTAAAAGTATGTATATATGAATTACTAGCTTGTTCTTGCGGTACTGCTACGGTTTACTACGATAAAATATTTCTTGTGTTAACCCTTTAACCGCCCGACTCTCGATCACTTGTGAACCCAGCGCCCGGCATAGTGAATCGAAAAATAAATACCTACACCAAAGAGGGATGTGCAACATTTAACTTTTTCAAGGTTGATATTTCGTTCATCGATATCGTAACAATGATATTTACGTGAGTAATTATCATTGTTACGACATCTAGGCAAATACTACTTACCCTACAAAATTATAAAACATTTTATGGCGGATAATCTGGTATACCAAGAAGTTTTTAAGATTTGAACGATTTATTAATTAGTATTTCAGCTATTGTCAACTACCTTTCGCATAATTAAATCCAAATATACTCTTCAAACGCCAAAAATCCAAACATATACTTCGCTATTCTTTTTACTCAATAAAAAGTAATAAATTAATACGTAAATTCATCCTTATCCCAGTAACAACAAACATGCAAAAAAATAATCGTATAACTCTTAAGTGTAAGTTATAATAAATTTCAATTCCAATATTTATCCACATCTAGATATAAAGCCGTGTATAAGCATCACACTGATAGAAAATTCTAGATTCTATTCGATTTACATTGATATTTGTATCGATAAATCTTGGTATATGCCCCATCCCTCGTGTCACATTTTGGCGACATGGGCTATGCACATCAATACAGTTTTCTTAAAATTATGTTCGTAATTCATCCAACTTTTGATATTATTTTTATGATTTCTAATTTAAAGACTAAAGTATTTTAAACTGTTTATGATTGCTTTATTAACTAATTACATATTTAAAAAATATTTTCAACATAATACAGCGTATTTAAACAAAAAAAAGCAAATTAAACTACCTGTGGTATTTGATTACATATATGCGACTCAGGCGACATGGGCCCGAAAATGTCTGTCCGGTAAATGCGACATAAGCAGTTAAAGGGTTAATCTAGGTCTTAAACTAAGTGTGCCAAATCGGATCAGTATTTTTTTACATAAAAGAGTAACAAACATTCATACATCCTCACAAACAAACACTTAAAGGCTCTTTTAAAGAATAATAAAATCATTATATCTGCCAATAAGATTTCAGTGACACTGGATATACCGTCAAATGTGGCTACTTTGCCCCACAGGTGTGGCTTTGCCCAGTTAG
>MOOZ01000890.1:274553-302839 GCA_002930495.1 Cecropterus lyciades | reverse complement strand
TGTTTGTTTGAACGCGCTAATCTCAGGAACTACTGGTCCGATTTGAAAAATCGAGGAAGGCTATAGGCTATATATCATCACGCTAAGACCAATAGGAGCGGAGCACCAATGAAGAATGTTTCAAAATCGGGGTTTTTTTTAATGAGATATAAAATTTCGGTTAATATATGTCACGTTACATTCCTTTAAACGCGGGTGAAACCGCGAGCTCAGCTAGTTAAAATATAAATTATAATACATTAAGAAACGCGACAAAACGAAAATATATTAAAATATAAATTATAATTAAGTCAAGCTATTTGGGCTGTAGCGCGTGCCTAAGAAATGGCCATACGAGTACATACGCTCGAAAGATCTCCTCATTATGCTCCTGACGCAGTCAGGTTAAAGGCCGGGTTAAGGAGAATTCGTACGAGTCAATTTAAGTGCTTTATGCTTATTATTTTTTGCTTTAGCTTTGTATTTTTTTAAGTTACTGTTTTCATTCCTAAATAACATGTAGCGTTTACGTACAGATAAAAATTTGGTCCCCGAGAGGTTGCGGACGCTGGCTCGCGCGTACGTGGCCACATGCGGGCTGGTGCGGCAACACAACAGCTCCGAGGAGATGCTGCTGCTCTTGTTGCTCCTGGACATCGTGGCCAACTTGGTCAACTCCGTCTACATCATATTAACCAAAGGCCTTTATAGTAAATATTCCTCAATTTGCTTTACTTCGCTATCAACTTAGCCCTTAACGTTACAAATTATAAAATACGTCACATCGACGTTTATTTCTAGAACTAGTGATCTGATTCATGTTTATTTCACTTCACCAGATTTATTCAGTACATTAAGTTGCTGTAATTAATGTGCACTATTATGACTGCACTGTTGCGAGATAACGGAGCTACGCGCGCAGTATTGAAGACGTAGATATAAGTCACTGAATTTGGTAGGCTCGCACCAAACAAAGGGTGTATATGACTGTCTATCGCTTCAGTGATAGTTTAGCAAAATAAATGATGAACGTTCTAATAAAATGATTAATAATGTAAAACATACATACAATATGCTGCTGCGTTTATATTATTCTTACGGTTTCTATATATTCAAATTAAAATAATAAATAACGCATAAAAGGCCGCGGGGGGGCATATTTAACGTACCCTGCGATTTTTCCATACAAACTAACATACCTTCTTACGTAAAAACTGTAATGAACGCGCTCCCATGATGAATCGCGGGGTGTGAAGCAGGGTAATAATATCCATATTTCGTGATGAAAATAAAATCGCGGTTCAGCTCTTGCTGAATCTACACGTTACAAGGCTAATGCACGTTATCTCTATCTATATCTGTATCATTTATCTATCGTTATCTCTATCTATATCATCTACACGTTACAAGATATTCGTTATTTAATTGCAATTTCGGTGCGGAATAATAGGAGTAGATTTAGCAAAATGTCATCAACATAAGCCAAACTGCTATAAAAAATTTCTTTGTCTGAAGGATTATAAAATATAGATTTGAACGTTCACAGAAGATGATATGTCAGCCATCGCCATTGAAGCAATCTGGTACACAATGCATGTCGCCAGGGGCATGTTAATCGCAGCACCGTGGCACAAAATGGACGATGAGGTAATCTTATCTAAAACCTCATTCAAGTTATGGACTATCGCTCCGTTCCTACTGAGAATCGTTTTCTCTCCGTACTGATTCGGAGCGCGATCTTAACGGACAATCTTGTTACCCCGTAAAAACGAGTACCTGGAAAAAATCTCATCAAAACAAGTAATACTTTAATGTAACAATGCTATGTATGTAGAAGCGAAGCAATCACAGTTTTGTTCATCAGAACATGTAAGGATCAGATCAAGAAAGCGGTTATCTGCCGTCTCAAAAACGACAGAAATATTTTCTAATATAGATCATAAATGCGCCGCTGCATCTGAAATTTAAGTTAGGAGCTGTAAGCAAAGATATTTGTGAATATTTGTCTCATAAAAGACTACAGACCATAGGCGAAATAAGCGACTAAACATGATTGTAGGTGGCAAGAACGCGCAACCTTATATGCAAGTTGATGTGCAAAGTGCGGAGTACCCACGACCCCGTGTTGGCTGAGCTGGAAGTGTTCCACATCCACCTGACTGCCAATCGGCCCTCGTACACGACGTTCGGCATATTCACCATGAAACGACCTTTAGTTCTTACTGTAAGTGTTCGTACCGTTTAAGCACTATGCTTGTGATTTTATAGTATTCATTATTGTGGTACAATCCTTTTCATTTCAACTCTGGAGGACAAACTTCGCGATAGTTAATACTTTATAGCAGCAGTTTTAAAGCTGTCGTGTTCTGCTTTAAAGGATGTGGCAAAGGAAGCACTTAGTGAGGATGTGACGCCTTTTGGTCCTTTTTTACCGTTTGGGACACATTTTTTTATAAGATTGAAGTAGCAAACGGGCATGCATTACACCTGATGGTAAATGGCCACTGCAGCCCATGGATATCTGTAAGCAACTTCATACACAACAGGGGTTCTATCTGAAGTCAATCACAGATGCGTTGCTACTCTCGAGGACTAAGATGGTCGCCTATAAAAGTGGGTCGGCAATGTTAGAAACAGGTCTGGCGGTAGTAAATCCCCAGTCGAACTATATCCATAACTGTATCTTTGAACGTTCAGTCGTGATTGAGCAAAATATTGTCGAGCAGTGACTTCAGAAATATACCCTAAACCGACATTAACTTAAATAACATTTAACTACACCGTAATTTATTTGGTTGCATTTTCGTTAAAAGTTTTTATAATATTTTCCATTTATATCAGATTTAATTACAGATGATGGCGTTCGTTACTACTGGCCTGGCATTTGTCGAGTAGCTTTGAAATGTAACTTATTGTTAGTTGCCCAAGTAAAGTTAAGTTTTATGGAAATATTAAACGTTACTTTAAACTGTTGATCACTTGTATTAATACCTTCTTATTACCTTATATTATATGGAATTAATGTTTATTATAAACTAGTTATGACCCGCGCCTTTATTCATGTACTTTTTGAATACAAGAATTTTAAGAAGATAGTAAACGTTTCAGGAGCTCCAACTACGCTGTCTGCAGTTAGTTGTAGTTGCAGTGATGTTTGTATGATCGACCTCAAGCAGATCATAAAGATATTTGTATATCTTTTATTAGTGACAATTCGGTTTCGGTATCGGCCAGTTTCTACGAAAAAATGGACGAAACTTTCGGTCGTGCCGAAACACTAGTTTTCGTGAATTATTGTGCGTCGTTCCAATTGAATGTTGTTTGTCTTTTAAGTTTATCTACTTTCAAGAGTAAGGCTTCACTTTAATGTATTCTATATTTATTTTTCACATTAATGATATAAATTCAGTGACTTCATTGACTTTAAGGCAGCATATGACAGCGTACACCGCAGTTTTCTGTATCAGGCGAGGCCAGAAATCAGCATTCCGCCTAAATTAATTCCTCTGACCGCAACGCTGAAGCGGACCTTTGGGTCCGCTTCAGCGTCGCGTTAACGCTTTGGCATTGTACGGGTGCAAACAGACCTGTCAGAGCCATTCGCCACTAAACACGGCCTCAGGCACCGATGCGCTCTCCTGTCAACTTTTCAACGTTGTCCTCGATAAATGTACCCGCGACTCAAAAGATCGAAACTGCTAGCAACATGTCCAAACAACAAATCCATCCAAGTATTATGTTATCAGATGACCTGGACCTAAATGTTGGAACTTTTCATGACATCGAGAATGCATACCGTGATTTGGCAAATACATCTGCGGAAGTCGGATGTCAAGTCAATGTGACAAAAACGACATATTTAAAATCATCAAAAGAACTGAATACTCTATCGCCTAATATAACCATCAGCAAAAGCACTTTTGACGGGGTTAATAAATTCGTATATCTCGGCTCTTTGGTAACGGATCACAACGATGTTTTTTTTTATGGTATGGAAGTAGCAAACGAGCCTGCAGCCCACCTGTTGGTAAGTAGCTACTGCCGCCCATGGATGTCTGTAACTAACCCTAGATAAGATCAAAGTCTCACCTAAGTTTAGCCACAGATGCGTTGCTACCCCTGAGGACTAAGATGGAATGCCTCGGAAAAGTATATATGCCTGATGTATTTTCAGAAATAAGCAGGAGAATTACGGCGGCCAATAAATGCTACTTCGGTCTTCTGAGATACTTTCGTTCGAAAACACTTTCAAGAAGAATTAAGCTGCTTCTATATAAAATGTTACTAAGACCTATACTAACATACGGATCTGAATATTGGACGCGGAATAGAAAAGACGAGGAGTCCCTTCTAATATTCTAACGCAAGATTCTGAGACGAATTATGGGTACAGTGCTGGAATATGGGAGTTGGCGAACTTGAATGTATGATAAACCCAGACTAGATCCGACTGGCAAAATGTTCAGGACCAGGCCAAGGCCCACCCGCGGCTGTTGCGCCTTAGATGATAATGATGATGATTCATGATATAAAAATATATTTGTTTATATTTTAATGTGATTTTTTCTTACTTAATTTAATATATACTATTTAACTGTCTGTATGTATTTGCAAATAAATGTGTTAAAAATACAGTCGATTTCAGTTTCCAAAATTAGTTCCAGTAATTTAAAGTATGTTTACGTTAATTTTGGTTTCCGTTTCGACCGAAACTGAGAGCCGGGCCGAATGTTCGATTTCGCTTTAGGCTGAAAAACCAGTTTCGGTCGAACACTATCTCTTATGTTTTAACTTATGTTTTTATGAGCAATGGACGGATTCCCAGCTTGTCCTGTATCATAAGACATTTTTATTTATTACTTGGTTAATATTTAGTAGCTATTTAATTATTTCACACACATAATAAAGATTATCGTGGTGATATTTTAAGGTGGTGCAAGAAATTAACACTTTTTAAGAATTTGTAATGGGCTTATAAATAGCTTTCATATCAAATGCGTATTATATTGTTAAAAACATTTGTTCCTTTCTCCGTCTTTCTCAGTTTTCTCTTTTCTTAGGCGCCATATTTAAAATGATATAGCCACTCCCACCAAAATATTTAATAATAGAGAAGAAGTATACCTAACCCTACTTAAATTGTAACGTGATAAAGTATTTTAAACAAGAAAAGACTAAATATTAAATCCAAATACGCTTTATTAACCGACTTCAAAAAGGAGGAAGTTATCAATTCGGTTGGATTTTTTTATTTTTATTATATGTAAATAATACCGATTCCTCCGCCAAATGTGTGTCGATTTCGATTTTTTTTCTTTTATTCGGTAGGGTTTTACACACATACAAACAAGTCATGATCTGATAATGGGATCCCGGGAAAATCGAGTAAAGCTCTCAAATTGTACAGGCACTAATTTAGATTAATTTGTGATAACTCAGCTTCTGCCGATCCGATTTTCACACGAACGATTTCACACGATTTTAAAACGAACATTGGGTATCGAGGATAAAATGACATGATGAAAAATTTAACCTTCAACTCCTGTACCCTTATGAGGCAGGGTTTAGACTAGTAGTAACTAGTCTAAACCATAGACGTTCGCGATTTGGTTTTTACGGATTTATAATAGGATTGTTAATCGAAAACATATAATAAAAAATTGACCTTCAACTCCTCAATCCTAATGTTGTAGAGGTACTGAATGCCTAATCCAAAGGAGTAAGCCATTTGGTGTTTGTGAATATAAAATAAGATTGCTTAGCAGAGACATACGTAAAAGAAAAGACAAAAGTAAGCAAGCAGGGCGCGGCAGTGCACTGCGAGCGAGTGCGCCCAGTTCATATAAATCGTAAAAATGTTGTAAATTAAATTATGGCTTAGACTTAGATTTAGGATAATTTTTAGATTTATGTTGAATTTTGAATTAACGTTTATGTTAATGTTTCAGTTTATATATTCATGTACGTGGGTCTACTAAGCCAAAACTAGTGATAGAATCATGACTAAAAAGCGTGGATTTTTTTTTAACAAAAAATACAACCGACTTCAATGGTAACAAAAAATTTAAAAATAATTGAAATACATGTTGGTTTAGCACATAGTCCCAAAGTCGGCGCTCAACATATTGGATAGACAGTTCTGTGCCATATGAACAAAACAAAGCTTTATGACCTTCGATCAAATATGTACATATATGATCGAAGTCTATGACATATCATATGATAAATCATTTCATATTATTAGAGCTAAGTAGAAATCGAAGGAGAATATCGTGTAAAGCACAATATGAAATTGAATATTAAAAAAAAAAACAGAATCTGTGAACACACGTTTTTATTCCGTGCACGTGTGCCTCTGTAGCTAGTAGCTGTAGTACATAGCTGTTAGCCATATAGTTGGATTTCCCGGTTTTGCATCATTTTTCGTT
Organism: Cecropterus lyciades; assembly: GCA_002930495.1. Lineage (NCBI taxonomy): Eukaryota > Metazoa > Arthropoda > Insecta > Lepidoptera > Hesperiidae > Cecropterus > Cecropterus lyciades. The sequence goes on along the minus strand of MOOZ01000890.1, from coordinate 296,432 downwards.
GTTTCTCCACTCTTATTAGTCATAGCGTGATGTTATATGGCCTATAGCCATCCTCGATAAATTTACTATTCAACACAAAAATATTTTTTCAATTCGAGCCAGTAGTTCCTGTGATGAGCCCCTTTAAACAAACAGACTCTACTGCTTTATAATATTAGTATAGATATAAGCATATACGTATGGAGATCTATTGTGTGGTACTAGTGTCATGTTAGATGGAGAAGAGGGATAGTATTTTCAGTAGGTAACATAATATTTGAATAAAGTTTTTTATAGGATAAAAATAGCAATCCACCTGATTATAAGTGGCCAATGCCACAAACAACCCAAAGTCTCCAGTCTAACCTGGGGTTACTTACGGAAGGTTTCATGGGCGAGCCCAATTCAGAGCTGATTGGCTTTTTTTAAACTATTATGTATACCATCCCAAAAAAACTACAAATACTTACTGAAAGTATGCAAGAGATAATTAAATCCAAAATATTTTTCTCAAAGCGCAAAAATGTAGCCCGACTCGCACTTGTCTAATTTTTATTTGTACTTATACTTTAAGTAATGTTAAAGTAACATGCACTATACTCATATGCACTATACAAATACATACAATTATAATGCCAACTGTCCAAACAGCAATCTAAAAAATACCGAGCAAATGCGAGTCCGACATACATAGGAAGGGTTCAATAATTAACAGTGCTTCCAGATGCACTGTAATTATAGATTGTAGATCTACTGTCTACTGAAAAATATTTTATTCAAATTTGTCTCTAAAATTGAAATACTCTTCTTGCCAAGCCATTTTTGATACAGTGTGTCAGTAAAGTAATATAAGTCTTAAAATTGACCTTAAAGGTTTTTAAAACTGAAACACGGAACACCACCACTGCAATCAATCGTTAGATGTGTGGCTGCGATGGAGCGTGACGTTTGGGTGGTAGGCGGCACGCTGGCGGTTACGCTGCGGCTGTCGCGCGTGCTTGGCACGGCGCCGCTGCGGCTGCAGGCGCGCGGGGCGACGTTGCACGCGCAGGTCTCTGGCGCATACGCGCTGTATGGCATCACGTTAATGACTTTACTTAGTAAGTACACCTGCTGAACTATACCAGTAAACTTATAAAGGGAAAGATATTAGGTGTAACATATACATATACATAAAACGTTACGCTCCTTCTGACTTCGGGTAATAACAGCTCCATTTCCATCAAATTGAGTTGCTTTTAAGATTAAGTGGTTTTAAAATTCAATTGCAATATATGACTCGTGTACTGCTGGATTTATTAAATAAAATAAATAGCCATATTGTGGTATAAAAATATATACGCGTGAGAAAAGAGTGATCGTCAATGTAACTGCCAAAGTAACACCTATGAAATAAAAAATAGAAAAGTGCTTAACACGGCTAAAGAAGTTTTCATTTCATAATTGTCTATGTTGATTTTACATATCTTCAACAGATACATACAAGCTAACGAGGCAAATAAATAAAAGTTATAAACGTGCACTGTAAAACCAATGCAGTGTGATCGAATTTCGATTCCTGTTGATTCTTGTTACATACAAATCCGTGAATTCCATCTGTTGAATTTCTAACAATAGTCGGTAAAGAACTTTTTAATCATTAACTTTTACAATTTTTTCTCAGATATCTTTATCATGACTGCATTGGTACTGGATATTGTTTGGAACGTTGACGCCCCTGAGCGAATGGTTCACGGCGGCAGCAACACCGCCACCCTTTTGTGGTTCCTCGTTACGTTGCTTACACATGGCTTCGCCACCTTCACGACGTATTCAGCACACAGCAGGATGACTTCCCTGGTTTATCATTTCAATCAGCTTAGAAAGGTTCTCATTACTACATCTATCCTATATAGTCCCGTAGGGTATGCAGTCAAAAAAAAATTAATATGTTCGGCTGCACAGTCAGAGATTGTGTTTTATTATTGGATGTTTAACTGGTAAAAAAGTGTTTTTTCTTAGGTTCACCTGTCTTATTCAAATACACAGAAATCTTATAAGAAATTTATCACATGTGCATTAAGATTTCAGACTTACATTTAAACTCTTCAAATACTGTTTTATGTTTTTAAAACCTAAAAAACCTGATTTAATCTGCTTACTCTTCGACAGTTAGATAATTATATAACTATAACATACATTTGACTGCTGTAACTTACATTACAGACAAGATACTGATTACAAGATACAAGATATCTTTCAAGTTTTGGCTCAAATCTTGGACTTTAAAAGAATATCACTCTTCCAGGCAACCTCGCGCATTATGCATGCGAGATTAAACAGCGAGAAGAAGCAGAAACGAGAGAAGAAAAGGACAGTGATTTGTATTCTGATTTTCATAATACATGCCGTAATGATGACAAACGATATTATCTACACTGTTGTAACTTCTATAACTCATAAGAAGAACGGTATGAGCTTAAGTTTACAAAAATTAAAATATTATTCAGAGTTAACAAATAAAAAATTACCTTGAATGGAGAAAGAACAATTGTGTAGGTTACTTTTCTATTGATTGCGACGATGAAATATTTTTGAAGTTAAGATATATAAAAAGATTCTTTTGTAACAAATATCGAATGTATAGAGAAGATTTTTAGGATCGAGCATATATTTTAACATGCCTCATACGTAACGTCAAGCTCAGCACGGTCACCACAATACATACATGGTCACCCAGAGGAACTTATGAACCATTTAAGATAAAATAATTTATTCTTATAGCGATAAATAGACTGTTGACAAAGTTACCGTTGCCTATGGACATTTGCTAAATTCCATTTTAAAGTCAGTAAGACCCGCAAAGGGAGCCTAAAACTCTTTGTGGGCTCAAGGGTTCTAATCGATCGTTTTGGGTCGTTGACAATACCCTGAATTTCTGTTACGTAAAATATTATAGAAAACTCTATGTGGTTTGTCTCCAGTGGCACCATCTCTTCTCCTTTTTCTTCCAAATAAAACGGTGTTAAGCGCTGTTACTGTAATTTATATTAATTTTTCATAAATCATATATCATTATTAATAAATTCAATATTATGTTCCAGTATTGGTTGCTTGTTTATACGGAAGTTACGACTTAAGTTATATTATTGGAGTAGCTGTAGGCATGCAACTCTTGTTTCTCATATATGAAATCCACGGAGCAATGGAGTCCTTGAACGAGGAACTCAACTGGATTCTCTACAATATTCATAAAACAAGTACACGTATTTATGACCTCTTTCTTTTTCTCTATATTTCCAAATTTACCTTTAATTGTACGACACTTTGCTGTTTATTAATTCTCTTTCTTAGATGTAATATATTAACAGGGACTTCCTTATACGGAACCTTCCACATTCTGTCTCAGAGCTAACGTTATACAGAGTTTGTTACTAATGTCTATCTAGTGAAATGATCAGTACCAAGTAACCTCGCACTAAAATCAATTAGTCCTACCTGAATGATCAGTTCATTACCTCAAACGTGACCTGAACCATCCTAGAAGTAAACAGCAAATACCCTATAAAAAGTTACTTATATATACAGGACCCCTAAACAAAGACGAGGAGGAGAGTCTCCGTCGCATTGCCGAACTCTACGACACGGTCAGCGACGTCGTACGTCACTTCAACACAGACAATGGAATCCTCATGCTCCTGAACTTTGGCACCTTCAACGTCTACCTGATGCTCACTTTCTACAATTTTTACGATAGCTTAATGGAATCTGGTATGGCAATTACTAAAGCAGTTTTTTTCCTATACCCATTCCGATTCTACTTGAACACGAAGCACACATAATCCCGGGTAACTGATCAATTAAACCAAGTAACGTCGGTCGTGGTTGGCAGTTCGTCTGAAGACTGCTGATAGCTAATTTCCATGTATGGAATCTTGTTATTATTGGATTGATTGTTATTATGTGATAGCTGTCATTAACGCTATCCCACGTCTTGTGTATGCTTTGAATGTCTTTGACCATTAGGTACATGAGCATTAGGTCCATAGTTTTACGATGTGTGAAAATAAAAAATAGGACAATGCTACTTGTCGTTATAGGCGTCTAGGTCGTATTTTGCGTAGCATTTGGGACTTTATTACATTCGTTTTGTTTATTTTTAATTGCAGCAGGCGATACAATAACATTCTGTTTAGTAAACCAGGCGATATGGTGTGCTGTCTACATCACAGGAATGGTGGTTTTTGTTGAACCATGTCATCAGACTATGGGAGAGGTCACGTATTAAATACTTTTTTACACCTCTTGTTTAGTTCTCTTGCTTCTTAGAGATATCAGAGTAATCTTCAACCTAGCTATTGAAATACTTTGTCGTCAACCCATTATTGTCCCACTATTGGGCACGTGTCTCCTCTCAGAATAAAAGAGTTTTAGGCCAAAATCTACCGCGCTGACCAAGTGCGAATTGGTAGACTTCATTCACCATTTTTTTAGAACTCTCAGGTTTTCCCACAATGTTTTACTTCACCGTATCACTGCTCTGTAAAAATATGTTATAATATGGTATATTATGGTTACCTTTAACCACTGTTAATAGCGGTTCATTACTGAAAAATATGTTAGAATAATTCGTACATTATTATTGGCAAACGTGCAATCTGATCACGATAAGGCAAAACTCACTATCTTTCTGTGGCTTCTATAATACCTAAGCTCTAAGTAGGATGGCAGTCCTGCCTGAAGTCCTAATTGGAATTTGTCAGGTGTCTCTTTTTTGTCTTATTTTTCTATCGCGGAGAAATCTTCATGGATCACCTTTTACCCAGACGAGTAAAAGGGGTTTGTCGGACTCTGAACGACTAAAACTCCACGGTGTTCCTCTGTACGCTGTATGCCGGGTCACGAAAAGTGTTAGCATTGCATTCACGGCCAGGTTACGTTGGCCGGCACTGCTGTTCACGCCAGCCTCGTCCCGAGACTAAGCCCTCTCATTGGTTTCCCTTATGAGATGTGCGAGCAGAACGCACACAAGACCACGGCATGAACCACCGTCGAAAGCGAGAGGTCAGCTTCCAATACAGAACTGAACGCGCTGCGCTCCGCATTCCACGCAGTCCATACCTCCAGGGCATGTTAAGCCGTCTCTTCATAGCAATCGTCGCAGTAGATGAGTCTCTTACCATAACCATACCGCAGTAGCTCCGCGAAGGATCCTAGAACTTTAATGTTAATTTACCACTTCATTGACGTCATACTTTTCACACTCCACAGGTGGATAAATTTCGTGTGCTGTTGTCTGATCTGATGTACCGTACGCAGCCTCCGGGAGCTCCGAGCTCCCTGTGTGTGGATGTGTTATACAAGCAACTCGTTCTCGATACGTTCACCTTCTCGCCGCTGGGCGTGTGCACCCTCACTCGTTCACTCTTTGTCACTGTAAGTCGAGGTAGTCCAGTCATAATAGGGGTTTCACCTTGGCATGAAATGTAATGTAATGTAATGTAAACTCTGATTATCTCGGTTTCTCTAGCTCCAATGATATTAAAATTTATTATATATAATGTAGAACATAAAATTTTGGAGTAATTGTATTTCAAAAAAATATTTTATACGCCCAACCGTTTTTGAAATAGAGCGCTGAGTCATATTCGCTGTAATGCTAGGTCAAGCGCGAATCTCAGTGAGTAATACTTTGTATAAATTTATTAAAATGGTGAAATATTATTAACAATAAGTATGTAGTCTTCAAACCTTTTTTTTCTCTATAAGAAAATAACTCAAATGACGGAGCCCTCACTATTTCCTTTTTTCTGCTTACGTGACTGTTAACATCATCGAAATCCTGGTGTAGTTGACTTATAAAGGTTTCTTATCTCGAAACCAATACTGGAATCAATCTAAGAGTGCTTATGTATCCGTCTAATAAATCGAATTTGCTCCGAATCTACTGGACCGATTATATAGAAATTTAGTACGAATTTCTAAGACCCAAGCATATATGTACATCTAATGTAAATAAATGTTTTTTTTTTTTTTTTATATAGGTGCGTTCAATGGGCAAATTGCGATATTCATGGCAAAATTATGATTGCATTGAAAACATAGCTTAAAAATGACATAAAGAAATATCTAACTAGGTCTTTATTGTATCCAGTCTATCAGCACCCTCGTCACTTGCTGCCTAATCGCCGTACAATATCGTTTGCGTGATATTGATAAGAAAGAAAAATAAGGACTGTTTGCTTTTTGGTCAGCGGGGATATCGCTGCAAACACAGGAAGACACTGTACTACAGCACACTGCTTTAATATTTATTGACAATCGCAGAAATTCATTAAAATTAATGTTGAAATTGATTATTATTTTATTGGAAATTAAAAGCTTGACTTAAAAGATTTAATTGTTTTTCCATTTTAAATTTTTAGGCAAAAACATTTCAGTGCCGTGATATAATATAAAATCTTGGTGTCCAATCATCACAGCAGAAACACCAAGATACGTATATATAAAACAATAATAAGACCTATATTGGTGTTATTAGTTGTAAGACCTGGACATTAACACAACTACAGAAAAAAGATCCTACGCCCCCGTGCAACACAAGTAGACTGGAAGGTGCGAAAATGCCGAGATAAAACAACTCGTAGTTAGATTTTATTATTAGTATATTATTACTAGCAGACCCGTGCCAACGTCGTTGGACATTAAGCATTTGGTGTGCTTCTTAGTACTAAATGTTATTGAGTTTATTACTCAATTGCCAAAAGGAGGGTTATGTTTGACCGTGTATGTATGTACATATGTATCAATTTGCATGCCAATTTGACGAAACATGTATGCTCTATTATGTAAAATCTTGGTGTGAAAGTGAATAGTAAAAAAATAATAAAAAATTACACCAACTTCCATGCCATAAAAAAGTAAAAAATAATTCAAATATATGTATGTTGGTTTAGTGCATAGACTGAACATAATACATAGTCCCGAAGTCAGCGCTCAGCAAACTTCGCTAGATCACGACGACGAAATTATGTTCTATGAGTATATGAGCGCCGACTTCAGAACTATGTACAGTCTATGTACTAAACCTCGCTTACATCATAAGAGTTGAAAAGTTGAAAGTTACTTTTTTATTCAAGTGAAGTTAAAAGTGAATGCCTCTGCTCCGTAATCTTATTACATATCCGTAAGCATCAAATGGTTATTCCTTAAAGATTAGGCTTAAAGTACCTTGCATTATCAGGCTTGAGGAGTTGAAGGCCAAATTGTCATCCTATATCTGTGCTTGGTAATTTTATTACATTTCCGTAAACACCAAATGATAAGCTTCTATGGTTAAGGCATCAGGGTTGAGGAGTTGAAGGTCAAATTTTAATAGTATGTCTTTGCTTAGCAATCTTATTACATATCCGTAAGCATGAAATGACAAACTCTTACGGCTTAAGCTTACAGCATCTTACATTATCAGGATTGAGGAATTGAAGGTCACAATTTTCATCCTATGTTTCTGCTTAGTATTCTTAAGCACAAAATGATCAACTTTTTTGGTTTACGATTAAAGTACCCTTGCATGATACAGGGTTGAGGAGTTAATGGTCAAACGTTTAATCTTATCTTTTTGCCTAGTAACCTTATAACATATCCGTAAGCACCAAATAGCTATCTAATATTGTTTAGGCATTAAGTATCCCTCCATAATCAGGTTTCAAGAATCGAAGGTCATTTTTTTTGAATAATTTATATATATTGAGATAAACTATCCTAACTTTAAACTTGAATCAAACTGCACACGCTGTGCAAATTATATTGAAATCGGTCCAGTAATTTAGGATTTCATAGCGGACAAACATCGTGGCACGTAGTTTATATATATTTAAATAAGCTATCTTACCTTTCAAGTTGGATCAAAATGCACACGGTGTGCAAATTTGATTTAAATCGGTTCAGTACTTTAGAAGTTCATCGCGGACAAACAACATAAATTACGTGTCACCGTAATTTATGTATATTAAGATATTACCTATTAGATTTTCCACATTAGATTGATTAATATCAAGGTCTGCGATTTCCAGATTAATTCTCGTGACAAGCTTTTATATAATACAAAATTGTATAACGCAACAAAATAATGGGTTTAACTACTACAAAGTTTGTTTTTCTATTTTCATTGCATGAAATAAATGTTTATTTTTAAAAATATTTTTTATATTATTTTTTTTCTTTTTAGTGTCCCTGGATATAATATCGTTTCATTTGATAATTATATTGGCATGGTTGGACATGTAATCCGCCATTTTATGATGACGGCCATCTTTGATTTGAATTTTTTATGGTATATTGTATTATTTAAGTTCAGTTCCCTCATTTGATACCCATGTTGGGTAGGTGGCAGAAAATATAAAATTACTATTGTAACGCGGCTTTATGTAGTCCGTTCGCTCGCGTCTTTACCTATCCCCCTTTAATCCTATCCTATACCCCTTTTAATGTTATTTAATCCAAACGAATGTAACCCAAAAATTGACTGAATAAATAATTAAAGAATTATCGTATCTCCATACCGTTCTGGATTCGCCTTACTTATGCTTCGTGGGCGATCCCGACCTACAATTTGACGACCCGCGTGGCGGAGAGGTCACCATACCGGTCTGACACGCAATGGGTCCCGGGTACGATCCCCGGCTAGACAAAAATCTGAATAATGAGTTTAGATTTCTGTTTTAGGTCTGTGTCCATGGCACCCATGACATAGGAGAAAATCCTACTGTGGGGCTATGAGTGTAGAAAGCGTTTACAATTAACCAGCAACGCAAGACATATTTTTAACAAAAATATTTTTCTTACGTGAAAACAATAAACCGACTCGCGCTTGCCCGATTTTTATTTGTGCTATTACTTAAACTCACATACACTACATTAGGTACATATAATTATAATTCTAACAAAAACTACCGGCCAAGTGTGAATCGCACCCGGACAGGAAGGGTTTCGCAAAAATATAGCTTTAAATTTCTTTAACATCAGAACAATAGATAGATACAGATATTATTATGGTATTATGTACCGACATGTTCTCGCTTGTAGTGTGACGTCACTGAATGATTTACCCCTAGACCACAACTTGACGGAGTATCGAGCTGTAAACAGAAGGTTCGGAGAGTAATTTGGTTTTCCCAAAATACGATTATATTGTTTTTAAGGCTAACTTTAAATGTTTAAGCAGCATAATTATTATGCCTTAAATGTTTTTAAACAAGGTTCATTAAAGAAACTATATATTTTAGGTAGAAGATTTTGATTGCTACTCTATAAATATGTTGAGTGAAAAACATTATTGTTGGCATATTAATTGCCTGAGTTTCCCCTCACATTAAGACATATGGATTCCTCACGTTCTTCGTATTTTTTGCGCTTGTACTGAGCAACATAATGCTTAATTATGAAGTTTACTATCATCGGCTGGGCAAATGTAATGATTACACTGAAAAGCCAAGAATTTATTAATTGAAAGGTTGTAGTATTCCACCAAAACAGATCGACAGTAACAAAAAACGTAATATAACAATAACAAAAACCCGACAATTAAAAGACGAAGATCTCATCTTTCATTCTAATTTGAAATTAAAAAAATATCTATTTCAAGCAACTCGGCAAATCCTTATGGTTAATTCTCATGCCTCATGAAATACACAAGGGCGAGAAACCAGGACCCTATGTCACACCCATCACATAACTTAGTTGCGGCACCATCACATCACATTTAAAGATCGTAGAACTCTTTGTGGTTCGACTCCGGAAGCACCACCGCCACACCTATTTCAGCCTAATAACAGCAATGTTATGCGCTGCCGTGTTCTGGTCTGGTCTCAGTCCTCAGGGGTAGCAATGCATCCGTGGCTACCCTTAGGTGAGACATTGATCTTAACTAGGGGTGATTACAGATGTCAATGAGCGGCAGTAGCCACTTACCATCAGATAGACTGCATGCTCGTTTGCTACTTCCATAATATTAAAACAAAATAACCAATTTTTGTTTTAAATGAGGAGGAGAATAAGATTGATAATATTCTACACGATTTAAATGGAAAAGGAGTTAATTTATTCGCACATTAAAATAGCGATACATAAAATATAACTGATTTACTTCATCATTCGTCTCGTTAAGTTGACATTTTATTCATGCCAAGCCTTTATTGATAGTGTGTCGGTTTATGTAAAATAATATGAGGTCTTAAAATTGGCCATAAAGGTTTTTCAAACTGAAACGCGGAACACCACCACTTCAATCAATCATTACATGTGTGGCCGCAATGGGGCGTGACGTGTGGGTGGTAGGCGGCACGCTGGCGGTTACGCTGCGACTGTCGCGCGTGCTTGGCATGGCGCCGCTGCAGCTGCAGGCGCGCGGCGCGACGTTGCACGCGCAGGTCTCCAGAGCATACGCGCTGTATAGCATCGTATTCGTCACCTTGCTTAGTAAGTCACTTCTTATAGTACACGTAATGTATAGTACCGGTAAACTAATTAATAGATGTTAGTTCTAGGTTTTTATCTATATTGTGTATATGCCTACTTTAGAGTGTACAAAAAAATAACAATTATTTCATTTTATTGAAAAAAACTTACTTAAATTACCTTAGGGTGATATTTAAACACAATACAAACATGACATTTAAAAACATAATTTTGGCGATTGTCAAAATAAGATTCGACAATCCTTACAATTTTGCGCCCGGTGGAGACAGAATCACTATCGAATTGCTAAAAGCAGGTGTGAGACCTATTTTAAAAGCGCTCCAACAGTTTTTTGATTCATAAGCCATGGTATAGGACCAGAGGCATGGAGCAGAAGCGTAGTGATACGATTCTTCATAAACGGCGATAGGACTTTATTGAAGAACTACAGACCCATTGCGCTTCTGAGCCACGTCTATAAGGTATTTTCGAGGGTCATTAGTAAATGATCGAAAATGTCGCAGGCTCGACGACTTTCAGCGGTGTGAGACAAGGGAATGTACTATCCCCGAAACTATGAAACTTGTTCAAACTGATAGAGTGAATGGAATTCGGCATCAACATCGATGGCCAATTTATCATCCACCTTCGATTCGCAGACGAAATAGTCATCATGGCGGAGTCGCGTGCCACCTTAACACCATCCGACCACCACCTCAGCGACCTGTTCGATCTCTCCTAACGATTGGATCTTAAGATGAACATGGACAAGATAAAGATAACGTCCAAGTCACACTCATACCGGGTGTAACTTGGACGTTAGACATGATTTCGAGTCGTTGTTGACCGCACCAACCTTGAAGTTGTTGACGTTGCGTGGGGCAGGTGATCCAGATGGGTAAGTCCAACTTCGAGAAAGAGGTCACTCTTAGTATCCAACTCTGCTGGGCAGAGTTCGAGAGACCGGGTCAAATCTTCTCATCCAATATACCTCAGAGCCTTTGAAGTTGAAGATATTAGAGAAATGTGTGTTGGCAGTGTTGACATACGGCGCCGAGACGTAGTCTTTTACTGTAAGCCTCATACGCAAGCTCAAAGTCGCTCAATAAGCTATGGAAAGAATTATGCTTGGTATTTTCCTACGCGACAGAACTGAAATCCGTAGGAGAACGAAATTTACAGACATAGCTCTCAGAATTCGTAAGCTGAAATGGCAATTCACTCGTTCGTTCGTAGGACAGATACCCGATGGGGTAATAGAGTCCTCGAATGATGTCCACGTTTAGGCAAAAAGAGTACAGGCTGCCCCTCGACCAGGTGGACTGATGACCCGAAGAAGACGGCGTGCAACCGCTGGATTAAGATGGCGCAAGGCCGGTCGAAGCGGCGCAGATTAGAAGAGGCCTATGTCCTCAGTGGACTTTCAAGGGCTGATGGATGGATGGAATCCTCACAATACTAACTAATAATTGTCTAAAATGTCAAGATTACAATATTAACGCAACATTACGTTAAAACGACCTAATTTACTACTGAAATTGGTTCCAAATTTTGAAGTAATAGCAAGACTGGTTCTGCAAAAAATTTGTTCTATAGGAGAACTACAAAATGAAATATGAAGCATGTCTGAGAAGTAAGTGAACTGAATTTTGGTAGGTTACACACATTTTTTTAAACAAATAAAAAACATTGTTGTATATATTTCATAATTTTTTTAACATAGTAACTATTCCTCTCAATGCAGATTGAGAACTAGGGTATTACTATTAAACAAAAAATCTACCATTATAGACGTTTAAGAAGGATGCGTACACCGTACGAAAAACCCTTAATAAAAAAAAACGTTTATTAATAATTTTAAAATTACACTGTTCAACAGGACGACACGTACCGCGTTTAAAACCAAATAATGATTGTTGTAGATCTCCGCTCCTCAATCGCCAGACCCTAATCCTACATCATATTTTATTCCATAGAGTTCTATTTTATAGAACATCTATGAAAAATAATAAATGATGGTTTCCAAAAATGGGTTGTTTCCAATTGACAAGACTAAAAACAGGTCTTGCAAGCTGAATGCTAGTCTCTCCCACAGGATATCACACCCACAAAAACAGTAAAAAAAACAATTAGTGGTAAGTTATGACTAGTAGTTCAGCAGTTGTTATGTTTTATCATTGGCAATAAAAATAATAAAATAGATTTCTGTGGTAAAAGTGTCAGTGAATTTTCTACACGCGCAGTATACATTTTAAATTAATGATACTTAAACGAACTTTTTAACCGACTTCAAAAAACGTATAAGTCTTAAATTTGCATTAAATATGTGCGCGACAAATGGTCAAATTATTCAGCTTCTACTGATTGTCATGAAACTTGAAATGAACATTAGGTATCTAAGATGACATAATTTAATAATAGCGACCTGGCTAGTAAAAAATAATTGGTTCGCCATCTTGCGGCGTTAGCCATATCAGATTCAGAATGACAACACTGAGCCATTCATTGTCATCCAAATCAAATATTTATGTAAAATAAAAGCTCAATCAGTTGCAATATTTCGCACTCACATATTGATATATTTATTTAATAATATTTTTTTAACAAAAAATTGAAACCGACTTCTATGCAACAAAAAAGCAAAAAAATAATTAAAATATATGTTAGTTTCTTACATACACTGCACATAATACATAGTCCTGAACTCGTATATGTGTCCCTGTAGTTCCGGGACCAGAATAGGGCTATGGTATCCCCTGCCTGTCGTAAGAGGCGACTAAAACGGTTGCGGGCGGCAAGAGAGGGAGCTCGAGCCGTCTAGCCAAACGACTTCGGGAAGGACCGCATACCGTCGTAACATCTGAAAGCACGGTGAACGCAAATGCTCACCGGGGAGAGCCCATAAAGGGCATCGCGTTCGGAAGACTCCGGTTGCGTTCCGTTGGAGATCCCGGAGAGTCCTCCACGCAGCGCTGTGGACGGCCTCCAGAAGGGTTTTAGTGTGTGATATGTGAGAGTATAAAGTATGATATATATATATATAACACAGTGTATATGTGACAGAAGACATAGTCGTGATCGTCAATAGCCAAATACTTGATTTTGATTATTATATCTTCAACACACGCATACAAAGTAACTGAGCAAGCTAAGTGAACACTTGTGATATGAGCATTGTAAAATCAACGCCGTGTTGCCGTTTCCTTACATTGAAATAATTCTTGTTTTTGAAATACGTAAGTAGGCATTTAACGTAAATGATTTGCTATCCCATGGTTTATTAAGTCAGTGTAAGACATATTTAACAACATTTTTGCTTTACAAATACTTTTTTTTACTCAGACATATTAGTCTTGGCTGCTTCGATACTGGACATTGGACTGAACGTTGGCTACCCTGAGCGAATGATTTGCGGCGGCAGTAACGCTGACATCCTCATATGGTTGCTCTCCGTGTTGCTCGCACATGGTTTCATATCCTCAGCGGCGTATTCAGGACACAGCAGGATGACTTCCCTGGTTTATCATTTTAGTCAGCTTAAAAAGGTTGTACTTACTACTCTTATCATATTTAGTCTTATTTTACTCCCTAAGGCGTTCATTCAAAAATGTTCATTCTTTTGGATAGAGTTGTAAGATGTATAAAATATCTAGCCCAACAAATCTATCTATCTATATCTATCTATCTAAAAAGGATGTCTTGTAAGAAATTCAGACGGTGAACTCGTATCGAAGCCCAGGACCCTCTTTGGGGCACTGAGCCAACGGAGTTAATCTTTAGTTAGTTGTAAAAAATTGATCACATTTGCGTTGTTTCGCCTTATCAGATTATTTTTTCAAGTACAAGTGTTTATAACCTACAAAATACTGGTTTAATGTATGTACTTTACGTCTGCTTTCAATTAATTATAAATTATCATCAGGCAACATTACAATCACTATATTTCAAGGCAAATCTTGGAATCTAAAAAAGACCGTTTTTTAGGCGACCTCGCGCATGCATACAAACAATAAAAAGAAGCAGAAACGAGAGAAAAAACGCACAGTGATTTGTCTTCTGAATTTCATCAAGCAATTCGTTATGCTGACATATGATGCTATCTACTCTGTGAAGGCTGCTCAATCTCNNNTTATTATTATTATTTAAGTGAATATAAATCTGAATATGCCACCTAAACAAGACAGTAATAGTAAAGTGAAGAAGGGAGTAAGAAAGACAATTACAATGGAGGTGCTTTTTAAAATTATAAAAACTGAAAGATCGCGGTTGTCCAATTACATCATCATCAAAACTACCAATTTCATAAGTAAATAATCATTTTAAGAACTTACTTTGGATAATAATGCATACCTTTTGTTTCTAATGCAGTTTTTATTTAAAATTTTAAGTCCTTGTTGGAACTTGTTAGAACGTAACCCTTAAGTTTTATATGTAAACATATGAAAAAGTAGGTCTCGACTTACGTCATTTTGATTTACGTCGCGTATTTCGCGAACCTAACATGCCGTAAGTACGAGGACTACCTGTATACTAATTTAATTTGAATTAAGAGTTAACACTGGAAAACGCATTTCGCACGGAGTATATACACTTTTTAACCGACATCGAAAAGGAGGTGGTTATATGTTCGACTGAATATTTATATTTTTTTATGTCTATTCCGACCGATTCTCAAAACACATTTTTTATTCGAAAGAGTATACTTCTGAGGTGGTCCCATAGGCACCAAAGTAGGATCAGATGACGGAATCCCTTCCCTAAACCGTAGTTAAGTTAGGAGTAACCATTTGGTGCTTACGGGTATGCATACAAGAGTAATCCTAAGAAGAGATGATTGATGAAAAACCTAATCTTCAATTCCTCGGCTTTCATGCAAAGTTTAGTTTTCGTCTTTCATGTATATTTTAGGTACTGCCTACCTAAACTATACGTTTTTTTTTTTAATAGTATGGAAGTAGCAACCGAGCATGCAGCCCACCTGATGGTAAGTGGCTACTGCCGCCCATGGACATCTGTAATCAACCCTAGATGAGATCAAAGTCTCACCTAAAGTTAGCCACAGATGCGTTGCCACCCTGAGGACTAAGATGGAATGCCTCGAAAAAGTATGTCTCCCTTACCACACCCTTCATACCAGAACACAACAGCGCATAACACTGCTGTTATTAAGCAGAAATAGGTGTGGCGGTGGTGCCTCCGGAGTCGAACCACAAGGAGTTCTACCACCTTCAAAACCCTTCAACCCTGATACTGTAGCTGTAGAACTTGCTTGAAACAAAGGAGTTTGGCATTTGGTATTCTAATAGCTTCCTATGCAGAGACATGTGATGATAAATTTGACTCGGAATCTTAAACCCTGATGATGCAGGAGTACTGTCTATGGCTTGGGATTAATTGGACCCAATTCATATAAATTCAGTCCTAACTTTTATTTAGCTCAATACAATTTATAAAAGTTATGGCTTAGATTTAATTTTACATCTATGTTGGAAGTTGAATTCGCGGCTTCAATAAGGTTATAGGTTATTCTTTCGTGTTAATTTATATTTACGAAGCAGAATTAGTTATATTATAAGAATACAAATATAAGTGTATCATCACTAAAAAGCGTGATTTTTTTTTTACAAAAAATAGAAAATCTAGGGACATAAGATTCGTCGTCGTAATCTAGCGAAATATGATGAGCGCCGACTTCAGGACTATGTACTATGTACTCTATATGTACTAACCCAACATATACTCAAATTATTTTCTACTTTTTTGTGGCATAGAAGTCTGTTTCTATTTCTTGTTAAAAAAAAATGTAGCTTACTTTTCTATTGATTGTGACGATAAAATGTTTTTGGTATTGAAATGATAAGGTATATGAAAAGATCCTTTTTATAACCATTTTCTAATGTCTAATTAATTTTAACTAGCAATAAAATAGAGGGTGTACATAACAGAAAATAGACACCGTTGTCTATATACATTTGCAATATCATATGACTCGTCAATGCATCGCCTAATTTGAAGCAGAGTTTCGCTCCTTTCATAAAGAGCCTTATTTAATCTCGGAGCGCTACTTCGAGATTAACGCGGAAGAAGGTCTCTACATTTAGCATATTCGTAGCAAAGAAGAACTTATAAACCGGATCACACAGTATCGCCCCTAGTCGGGCACAGTTGATGTGAAGTGAGGAAAGGGGTCGTATCATAAGTCAAATTTCTAGGAAAATTTACCAACTCAAAGTTGTAATGACACGCACACGATAATGAAGAATCTCTGCTCAAAGGTGCAAGCAGTACTTAATGTCGGGTCTTATTTGTGCCCTAGTAAGCAGAAAAAATTGTTTCTTAGTGTAGATCTGCTTGACTCTTTTCAAAATGCCCAAGTTGGCTTTAACTTTCAAATGACTTCGGTATTGTACGTTCCACGAGATTTCAACTCCCAGTATCTTAATAATGAGTTTAGATTTCTGTTCTGGGACTGGGTGTTTGTGTATTCGTCTTTGTGTGATCATGGCACCCACGACAGAAGTGAAAATCCTAGTGTGGGGCTGTGAGTGTATAAAGCGTTTATTTTTTTAATGTTTCTTTTTATTATATATTGAAATGATAAGGTATATTTTATATTCAATATTATGTTTCAGTATTGGCCGCGTATTTTTACGGAGCGTACAACGTAACTTTTATTGTTGGAGTAGTTCTTGGCATGCAACTCTCGTTTCTTATACACGAAATCCACACGGCAATGGAGACACTGAATGAGGAACTTGAATGGATTCTCTGCAACATTCAGGAGACAAGTCAGTATGCTTTTTATATGTTACTTCTTATTTTCTGATATATATTTCCCTCTTTTATCATCTGCTGACGATCAGTCCTTACGTCCTTTATTAACTTTATCAAAACTACTTAAATCATTTAGGAGATTCCTCATTAGTTAAATTGTATAATATAATTGTATTGTATTATACTTTTTTGTTTAAAAAGGCGACCCGGTCTTTTCTAGAAGTGAAATAACAAATACCCGATAGCAAATTTACTAATTTATACAGGACCTTTAAACAAGGCCGAGGAGGACAATCTACGGCGCATCGCCGTTCTCTACGACACGGTCAGCGCCATTGTACGCCGTTTCAACGCAGACGATGGAGTTCTCATGCTCCTTAAGTTCGCCATCTTTAATATCAACCTGATGTTCAATTTTTACTTTTTCTACGGTACATTATTGGAATCTGGTATGTCAATTACTGTTTTTCATTTTCACTATTTCAATTACTGTTTTTCGTTTCTACTTGAACAAGTAGAAACGGATGTTTACTAATTTAATAGACCCGTATGCAGCATTGAAATAAAAAAATTGTAAATAGTCAATTTGCCGATCCGAAATATATAAAATAACTAGCAGACGTGCCCACTTCGTTGGGCATTAAATTTTTTTTTGGTATGGTTCTTAGTACTAAATGTTAAGGTTTATTACCCAACTATAAAAAGGAGGGTTATGTTTTGACAGCGTAAGTATGTACATATGTATTAATTTGCATGCCAATTTGGCGAAACATGTTTGCTCTATTATGTAAAATTAAAATAATTATGATTATTTTAATTGTTCTATGTATACAATATTGGATGTAGTGTTTATCTGGCAGCGAAATTTATTGTTTTTCTACCAAAGATAAACCAACATATAATATATCTCACAATGGGAAAAATACTCTTTTTTTAATCAGTGCCTCCTCTTGTTACCGTACCGTTCATCTATAAAAAAACGAAGAAAAAAAACACGTTTGTTATATTAGAGCCCCACTTTAATATTAAGTTTATTTTGATTTCATTACTTATTTTTAAGATGAATATATAAATAAATATTTTGTGAATATTTCAAGCGTCTACCTTTTGCCGTTATTAATATCAAGCAATGTTATCACGTTTGTAATATGGGAGCACCCTTAAATATTCATTTTATCACGGTTCATGAGATACAGCTCGGTGATAGACAGACGGACAGACGAACAGATGAACAACGGAGTCTTAGTAATAAGGCCCCGTTTTTACCCTTTAGATATGGGACCCTAATCTCACATCTCACAGAAATACCACTATATAGAAATATACTATACTATATGACTACATAATAATTTAGGAGTCCATAGCTGACAAACAACGTGGCACGTAATTTGTATAGATATAAGCTATCCTATCTTTCAAGTTGGATCAAACTACACACGGTGTGCAAATTTGATTGAAATCGGTTCAGTAGTTTAACAGTTTACCGCGGACAAACAACGTGACACGTAATTTATATTTATTAAGAAGATAGGTAAAAACAAAAACCCGCAGAATATAAAGAAGGGTTACTTATAGTTATAGGCGTGTAGGTATTACCGCAGTCATATTTGGATGGGCTTTATTACATTTTTTTTATTTTTACTTGCAGCACCCGATACAATAGTATACAGTTTAATATTCCAGGCAATATGGATTTTTGTCCACATCGTGGAGATGGCCTTTTTTATTGAACCCTGTCACCAGACTATGCAGGAGGTTAGATATTAAATACTTTTTTTAGCGCACAAATGAATTATTTTCTTACTTGCTCCTCCAGCTTGCTAGAATTTTAAGTTTTTTTTCTTCAACCTGGTCACTTAAAATATAGTAATAATAACAATCATAATAAATTAATTATAGAACTTCGTTACTTAATATTACAAAATTTTATTTGCAAATGGGCAACCTGTTCACCCAAAGGCAAAGCACATAATAATTAATAATAATTGCTACAATTGAAGACCCTAATGGAATGTATCAGGTGTATACAGATAACAGTATCAAGGCCTATTTTAACCAGACACAGCAGATTCCACAGCAGGGGCAACACAAAGAATCTTACAACTTTCTTATTATTTTCAATTCACACTTTTCATAATTCACAGGTGAATAAATTTGGTGTACTGTTGACTGATCTGATATACCGTACGCAGCCTCCGGGAGCACCGAGCTCCCTGTGTGTGGACGTGTTGTACAAGCAACTCGTTCTCGATACGTTTAACTTCTCGCCGCTGGGCGTGTGCACCCTAACTCGCTCTCTCTTCACCGCTGTAAGTCTAGGATTTAGACGGTTTTTTTATTCACCATTAACATGATCAAAATCATCATCTAAATTCAGGTCAACATTATCAAAATCATCATCTAAATTCAGGTCAACGTTATCAAAATCATCATCTAAATTCAGGTCAATTTATTTTTAAGGGTTCCGTTCCACAAAATGAACCATATAAAATTGCATGCCTATCTGCTTGTTTATCTAGCGCAGGCTTTGAATCTACTGGACCGATTACGTTGAAATTTAGTAAAAATATCTTGGACCCAAGCGCAAAACTTCTAATGTAAATAAATTATTTTTTAAATATGGACACGTTCAATAGACGTATTGAGATGTCAAATAAAAGGTCTTGTTGTGTGAATCTTAATTATACCGGGTAAAATTCTCAAGTATGTTTCATGTGTGTGTAAGCAAAACCGAAATTATGTACAAAGAATAGTAAGAGTGCTGAAAGGATCTATGAGACCGATTTTGATGCTAACTAAAAGTTCACAGTTACATTTCGTATAAATCCAATTTTCTAGCATTATAAGTATTATTTTAATACAACACTGGGTTATGTTGACGACAAAATTATGACTGCATGGTAAATAGTTCGTTGACTGATTATATCTAACAAGGGCTTTATATCTAGGCTATCAGCACCCTCACCACTGGCTTCGTGATCGTCGTGCAATATCGTTTAGGTAGTATTGCTAAGACAGAAAAATAAGAACAATTTGCTTTTTGGTCTGCGGGGATCACGACGCGACCGAAGTAGACACCGTACATCACGCTGCTTTAATATTCATTGGCGACCATAGATAGCAATGCGTTAAATATCCTGTTTATAACGATATTTATTTCATCGGACATTAAAGATTTAGAACTACATTATTTGTTTCTTTTTAACCTATAATGCACTTATACTTTGTCAGATTTAGAAAGAAATTCGCTATTTTAGTATATTTTTCAAATAACTAAAAATCTAATAGGTAACTATTTCGGTGCCGATGTGAAGTAACTGCCGCACCTACGGGCAAACCGGGGCACGTGCTCCGAACAGTTAGAGAGCCTTGGAGGGCGGCGAATTTATCACTTTTGACTTTATAATAACATTACATATGACAATGTGACGTACTCGTAACTGCCAGGCAGGGAGCACTTAGAGAGTAACCTTGAAGGCGGCAAATTTATTATTTTATGACTACATAATAACATTACACACTCGTACTTTCATGGAAAACATTCGATCCTTTTTTTTACCCTTTTGTTGTAGTATTTATAAAAATCCTTACTCAGTGGTGGCTTCTTCATATTTAATAAATACCATATAAGAAACCAATGTAAAAAATATGCTACTCATAACTAATGAACTTCAGAACTCCTGGGACCATATGCTATATTATATGTGTGTACTACCTATGTTCAAATAATTTGTACATTAATTCTGATAAGATTTCTGAATCACAGTCATTTCACATCGACCGAGTTCATCTAAAAAACTTAAGTTCATATATGAATATGGGTATGAAATCGATCACTGTTTCCGTGTACCTTAAAAAAAGTAAGAGATGCAGGAATTTCAGTTCCAGCTTCATCGCAGGACCTGAAAAGAGATTCAACGCCAGCCAGGCCCGGTAGAAAACAAATGTATACCCGTGGCCTTGCCAATCACTCACAAGGGGTTGAAACTACTCGTATGTATAGAAATTTCAAATTTTCAAGGTCAGAAGGATGAAATTTTAGAATTAAGCCTTTAGTTAGAAACATAAATTATCATGTTTAATTTTATGGGGAATCTCGTTCCTATTGAAGAAAAATGGGGGTTGAAACATTCTAACTCTTAATGTTTTAGTTTGGAAACGATATTTTGTGCATTTGAAGGTGGTAGAACTCTTTATGATTCGACTAATAACAGCAGTGTTATGCGTCGTTGTGTTCTGGTCTGAAGGGTGTGGTAAGGGAGACATACTTTTCCGAGGTATTCCATCTTAGTCCTTCGGGGTAACAACGCATCTGTGGCTAACCTGAGGTGAGACTTTGATCTTACCTAGGGTTGATGACAGATGTCCATGGGCGGCAGTAGCCACTTACCATCAGGTGGGCTGCAGGCTCGTTTCCTACTTCCACACTATAAAAAATAAAAAAAATAGAATAAAAATAGTCGTTTTTGTAAAATACGCTCCTAATAAAATAAATATAAAATAGCGGTTTAATGTTTGTATTATATTAGGTATACATATAGTGTTGTTTGGTGTCTTGACTAGTACTACTCGCTAACTAAATTCTGGACGATGGGCCGCAGCGACTTTCTGTGTAACATAAATATTAATTAAGGTCACCATTGGTAATAAATTTCAGTGGTAATTAATGGCAAACACTCCCATCAGGGAAGG
>MOOZ01000890.1:242836-258230 GCA_002930495.1 Cecropterus lyciades | reverse complement strand
GTCCTCCGACAGGGAACTGATCCCTTCGACGCCGAGACGGTCGAAGCGCTTCGGAGGAGAGCCAAATGGCGCGCTCGGAGGTGCTGACGTGATCGACTCGAGGAGCCACATTGTATACGCCAACGGGTGGTCGACGCTATCCTGCCGAACTTTCGAGTTTGGCTGACGACCTTTCGCCTGACGCAGATACTCAACGGACATGGCTGTTTCGGTCAGTATCAGGAAGAGAGGTGACAGTACTGCGTGGGAGTCTGAGCGGCGGAACCTCGTCCAAAAAGTTGGAGCGGCGGCCATCGTTGCGGCGATGGTTCAGTGCAGAGAGGCCAGAACGTGCCCGAGAGCGCGCTGAACCCGCGCGGAGAAGGAGTCGCCGCGGGCGTCCATAACGCCCTACGGCGCCGCGTCCCTGTAGTTCCGGGATTAGAATAGGGCTACGATATTCCCTGCCTGTCGTATAAAGCGACTAAAAGGGGCTTCCGGGGTTGCAGACGGCAAGAGTGTGAGCTCGAACCGTCCAGCCATGCGACCCTGGGAAGGACGGCAGTATGTATGTGGCAAAAAAAAGGGAGACATACTTATCCGAGGCGCTCCAACTTAGTCCTCATTAGTAGCACGCATCTGTGGTTAATCTCAAGTAAAACTAACCTTATCTGGGGTTGATTGCAGAAGTCCATGGGCGGCAGTAGCTACTTAACTTAAGTACACGCTTATTTATCATAGATTCTCCGATTGATAGTAGAGCTTTTTAGATTAAAATTATCGATAGTAGGTACTTCTCTGGATAGTATGGTATCACTAAATTAAATGCTGTACGACGAACTCAATGACATGTTCATGATAACGCGATAGTACTCTCTTAGTTTTAAACATTTTTAGACAAATCACAAGTAGTAACCCGACAAATTTATTACTTAGAACAAAAAAATATTCCGTATTCTCGTAATCAAATTCAAGAAAGCACACCGCTATCATATCTGTAACCATACTCCCCACGAATCACAGTAACACTCCTAACAAACACCCTAGTTTTCAATATAATTAACGAAATGAATATGCACGTGGCGTAGAACACTTTGGTGAAGACACACTGCTGCCAGGCGATAGAGAAACCCAAATTCCTTTTTATATTCAAGTTGTCCTCCAAGACGTGAAAATAGCCATAATCATGATTGAATCACCACCTGGCCGTGACCCTTCCACTGGAAGAACGTTACTGATCTGATCTAAGGACATCGACTTCACCGTTCGGCGTCCGAAATTGAAACGAATTATTCCCATGACTAGAACTAAAGCAAACCATATACATATATTCGTTTCTGAGTAAGGGGTACATGCATTGTCTTCTGGTATCGAATCGTTACTTGCCAATTTATTTCGTTACTCGCATCTGTAGTACGGATCGTACCAATGACGACAGCTTGATTAACTTGTTTGACTACAGAGTACAGACGACGAGGTATACGAACTTTCAATCGATTCCATCACATCAGGAAATTACAATGTTATTTACTCCAAAACAATCAGAATAGCTACGCTCAACATTAAAAATTGCTAAAACTAATTCTTCCATGGGCGCATCTACAACTTTCTTGAAAAAGCATAAGAGACCAGCGAAGCCCAAATGTTTTCTTCTAACTATCAAAACAATAACAAAATTATAATAAATTCGTGTTTTATTAAATTATGCAAAATTTCTCTCCAAACAATCAGGTTCGCTATAAAAAATCGCTAAACTAATTCCTTCCATGGACAAATCTTACAAGTCTTAAATTTCTCGAGGAACTCAAGAAAATCTTTTTGAGAGTTCTCGTACCTCGTACCTAATAAATAAAAAATGACGAGAAGCCAGATACCCTAGAACGAGTACATAATATATGTCGTTACTTCCACAGTAGGTTAGGTACTACCGATGTCACCTTGACACAAATTTATACAGTGTCAAATATTCTCAAAAATAATTGTCATTTCACCCATCGTAAAAGTTTTTGTTGTGATATACATTTTTAATTACATGAAATGAACCGATAATCTAATAAACGATTTTGATGATATATTGGTTTTGATTAAATGTAGTTTTGAACTTTTAAAAATGGGTATTTATAATTATACTTGCTTTTACCCACGGCTTCGCTCGCGTTTTCAATTTTTTTGACAAATAATCATGTCTGTCAAAATTTTTTTTTAATAAAAAGTCTTTAAGATATTTTTGTAATTATCCTTTGACTGTTGGTAAGTATTTAAACATTTCTAAGATTGTACATTTAACATTATTGGACATTTTTTCATTAATTGCCAATTTTAAAAGTTTTGACAATATAGCTGTTCAATATGAGCGTGGTTGAGGATCAGAGAGGATCTTCCACGTCTGAGAAAAACAACTCCCTTGGTGAATAAAAACCAAGGACTTTAGATTGTCTTTTGAAAACTCACTAAAATAAAACAGTTAATTTTGATTTTACATCAATCTTTGAATCGGAAATATTGGAAATTAATATTTTTGCGGAAGTTTGCATAAATACGTTCTAAGGTGAGCATTCGTATGCGTATGTGCCCCCTCTAGCACTATCCGAATATACCCCAGGCCCTGTTTAAGATTAAATTACAACTTTATGTAAAGGACATGGCCAACAACAACAAAGTTTTGTACACATAGTATTTTTTTGCATTTAGAGTATTCTAAATACAACAATAAAGAAGTTTCACAGTCACAGACCCCGACGACTTTTGTAAATTAAAAGAAAAAAATATGTCAAATATGTTTTATTTCACGATAGCCAAAAAGTTGTAACGCGGTTTTACTAATATAAAAGGGCTGTTGCCCTTTTAAATTAGTAAAACATAACTTGCTCTTGCAAGTTGTTTCCCACATAATTTTCCTCTAACTGTGATAGATAAACAATAGTGTTCATAACTTTGACCTCGGATTTGGGGTCCAGGGTTCGAATCTCATATTTACGCTGTATAAAAACATCATGGGGAAAGCTGTAGCACGGTAATAGTATCTTTTAATAATTGGTTAGTTATAATATTTTTTTGCTTTACGTATGTTTATGTTGCACGCATTGTTTGTACGTACATGACGATGATTACCGTACGGTTGGAAACACTGGCTGACAGAGATTTAAAATGTTGCCACCTTGTCAATAATAAACTCAAAAATAATGTAATTTTATTTACAAAAACTTAATTTCTAGAAATCAATCGGTCATAAGAAAAAAGACATAAATTAACCTTTTAACCTCCCGACTTTATTTCATTTGTCGTACCCCCAGCGCCCGACGTAGTGAATCGAAAAATAAATACTTACGCCAAAAAGGGATGTGCAACACTTAACTTTTTCAAGGTCGATATTTTGTTATAATCATATTTACGTGGTGGTTAACTAACAACTAAGTTAATACGACTTACCCTACGAAATTACAAAACATTTTAAGGCGGGTGAGCTAGTATAACAAGAAGTTTTTATAAATTTGAATGATTTTTTAATTAGTATTTGAGCTATTATCAACTACTTGGAGCACAATTAAATCAATCCAAAAATAAACTAAAAATCGCCTACCCTAGGGCAAATATCGCTTAAGTGGCAGCACTAACCGGAAATAAAAAAATACTCTTAATGAATTAAATATTTCTGTCACGTTCTACGTAAATATAAAATATACGGTAATTAATAAATATATTTTAGATTCATTAACATTACACTGTTGTAACTGTACACTTCCTTCCATCGACAACAAGGCGCAAACTGGCCATGTCCTTTGAATTTAGTACAAGACATATTAGTTAATAAAACCTAAAATAAAAAATGTTAACATGAATTCTTTATCTTTATTTTGGCAATTACATTAACAATTCTACTTACAAATTTCGAAGGTAAATTTCACCATGTGCGAAAACAAGTAACATATTGTCAGTTCTCATAGGATGGCGCGACTGGTGCGATATGCGGTAAGCCTTAGCAGCTAAGCAATGACGTGGCTGGTATGTCTACGCACATAAGAAATTTCGGAATTTCGCGCCGTTGTATTTTTCAAATATATGACCTTTATACGAATATGCCCCGCGTTCGAAGGGTGACCACTTTACATCCCTTCCTGTACAATATACTTTCTCTTCTCGGTATAATTCTGATTAAAAAATAATCTACACTAACAGAAACAAGAACCGCTTCACGATAGAAATAGGAATGTTGGTGGTGGATTTTTAGGTGTGAACCGTGTGAATGCTCGGTCCTGTTTAGTATTATACGTCCATGCTCAAACTTTTTAAAAGTGTCTTTGTCCATACGTGAGACATAATTATAGATATTAAAATTAGGCCCGATCTGAAGGATTTCAGTTCCCCTAGGATCGAAAGTACCAATCTGCGTCATA
Source organism: Cecropterus lyciades (assembly GCA_002930495.1). Taxonomy (NCBI): domain Eukaryota; kingdom Metazoa; phylum Arthropoda; class Insecta; order Lepidoptera; family Hesperiidae; genus Cecropterus; species Cecropterus lyciades. Next base: position 253,857 of record MOOZ01000890.1, on the reverse strand, counting down.
AGAAATTGTAAAAACACTTTCCGAAATTAGTACAATTTACAAATTTATAAATAACACAATAAACTAAAGATATTTACGATGTCAACTGTTACTCAACTGGTCTCTCAATTGATAAATTTAAAATTAAATTAAATTAAAATGAAACGCACTCCCGGCATTTTTGACGATTCCCGCGCATTTTTACAATTGTATATTTATGAGACCATTGCAAAAAAAAACTAAGACTAGTCACACAACTAAGAAAAATATTTTCTTCTGAAATATATTTAAATTGAAGATATAAAATTATATTTACGAAAATATCAAAGACTACTTTCGATTCACTAAAAATCGATCTTCGCTTTAATTCTCCTCGGAGAAAATATCTGTTAAAAATAAAAAAATACCCAAATTTGGGTCGAACTAGCTTATATACTATATAAGCTACTGTAAATAAATATATAGTATATAGAATTTTTATATTTGTATTTGATATTACAAAAGCTATAAAGCTTATAAAATAAAGTACACCTATTAACAGATAACCTATTAAACGCCGGAAAATACCGGTTTCTTGTATCTCTTTTAATTATTAATATTTTTAGCTATAGCGTTCATAGTAATTTATGCTCTATACAGAAACTAGATTTTATTTTATTTACAGCTTATTTTTTAATTACAGTTCGACAGATAGAGTATAGGGACCAGTGACAGATGGATCGATAACAGAGGCATAATAATAGGGTCGCGTTTTTATTCTTTGAGAACAAGACCTTAAAAAGTCTCCGACCTCCCTACCTATAAATTGATCGTTGCATTATATCGATTTTCAAAAATAAGCTATTTTTAGTCAGTAAAATCGATTTCTTGATAATCGATCGCATATTGTCATTCCTATTTGACCCCACTTGTGACTTGTGTTATTATCACTGAGTACTGAGTACAATTTGACAATCAATATATTGATTGTTGACGTTTTCGTGAAGGTTAATTGGTTTAAGTAAATCGGTTTATAAAAAAAATCAAATTGGATTATTCCACAAGAATTTATTATAACATATGGAACATCGCTAGAATCGTAATGGCACATAAAAATAACGAACCTGTCATCGCCGCTCACCAGTGCTTCTTGAACAAGGACTACGCAACAGCACTGCAGCACCTAAACGACCTAGAAGGGTGGCTTGGAAATAATCCTTTGAACAAGCGCTTGCAGCATAACAAAGCGATCGTCGAATTTACTGCGAGTGATTTCAAACATGTGGACAAATTTAAGAAAGCCATTACCCAGCTTGCTGGCGTTACCTTTCCGGAAATCGACGTGAAGGATTATAATTCCCCATTCGTTTTGTACAATTATGCGGTCTTACTTTACCACATGAGGTATTACTATCAATGCACAGTGTTGTTGGAGAAATTATTGGCCTCCGGTAACATTAAAGATACCAAGTTGCAATGTCGGGTCGTACTTCTCTACATGGAAGCTACTCTGTGTCGTCGTACTTACGATAAAGCCTTGGAGATTGCGAACAAGCACGGAGAAATATTAAGGGCCAATAATGAAGTGAGTGGTCTATTTGAGCGTCTGGTCAGTAGAGCGCAGCTTTACCTTGGACAAAAGATAAAGTTAAAACCGGACTCCATTGAAAATGCATTTGTTATAGCTCAACAGCTATACCAGACTGGAGATTTTAAAGAATCTGCCAACACGTTGGGATTGTACAGAACTCTGAAATATGAGTACGACTTAAAATCACAGGGTGAAGACATCTGGGCCGCTATAAACAATAACCTGGGAGTAATTTATCTATCAGTTAAAAAGCCATTTTTGGCATCTAAGTATTTCCAACATGCTATCAAGGAACATTTTAAAGCCATGGAGAATGAAGAGAGTGAGAGACTCATTGTTTGCAAAGATAGGCCTCTGTATGTTTTCAACTTGGGTATTGCTTTGCTCGCAGCTAACAATACGGAAGGTGCCTTCGAGTGTTTAGTAGAAGCGGCCCGCCACTACCCCAATAATGCTCGCATCTGGTTGAGGCTGGCAGAATGCTGTGTCAAGAAATGCTGTAGTGAAGAAATGCAACAGTTCAGTGTGAAGAAATTGGGTAGTGGACCACACACTAGAGTCATCATTGCTAGGGAAGTTAAAGATAGATATTCTACTTCTGGTGAATCATTTGCTATTCCATCGATGTCACTGGAGTTTGCAGCTCTTTGTCTGAAAAATGCATTAACCCTGCTTCCTAACCAGGAAACACCGCCTGATATCATGGCCCCAACCATTCAAGCGCCACCTGGACCTCCTATCAACTGGAAGCAGCGTTGTGAGCTGAAGAATTCTATACTGATTCTCCAGAGCTACATTCTTTTGCAATTACAAGACCCACTTTCTGCTCTCGTGAGTGCAAATGAGTTGTTGATACAAACAGATCTATGTAACAGTCACAAGGCATGGGCCCATATGTATGCTTCTGAGGCCTTGGTTTGCTTAGACAAAACTACAGAAGCTATGGAACATTTAAATCCAACTATAATACATGAGCTCATCTCTACCCTTCCATACAACATGCGTGACATTGCTGGGGTTTCTGTGTGGGCTAAAGCCGCAGTTTGTCACATCCTAAGGGGAGATTTGATAACTGCTAAAAAGATTTTACTTCAAATAAATTCTCCGCGAATTTTGCCCCTGCAAATGTATTTGGAAATATGTACTGGAAATATAGAAAATTGCCATGCTATACTGAGAAAACTCCGATTTAATATTTCATCTCAATAACTTGTTAATTCCATGTTTCAAATTTATCTTCTCCAAATATATCAATAATGTATAAGTCATTTTATAACACTGGCAAATTTAGGATTTGGTGTGGCTGGACCAGCAGAAAATATGATGAGGATGGTGTCTTTTGGATTATGGTGGGGGCTTTGATCCTATTTCTGATATTCTGCTACCCCCTTGAAAGTGGTGGATAAACGAGGAATAGAGGCCTTAGCCACCCTCCCCCCGCTTCTGCCCCTGCATCTGCCAGTGCAATGTAATATTAGTATATTTGGACTGTAGTAGATTCAACAGGCTTAACGTCTAAGTGCCATGTATAAGCACAAATTTTATATATAGAATGTTTTTTTGAGAATAATCTTACTTCTTCTACTCTGGGTGGATACAAAATAACTATTATTGTAGAAAAAGTTTCTCAACAGTAATAGATAGATCTCAAAATTTTAAGACTAATTAAAGAATATCTAATGAAATTTGTTACAATTCATTCAAAACATGATCTGATTTAAGACAAGAAAAGCAGTCTACATAATTGTGTTGTTATTTAGTGTCCTAAGTTAATTTGGGTTTAAGTTGATCAAGCACTTTTAATGAGTGCAAAATTTTATATAAAATAATAAATATAGTTCCTTGATTATAACTTCTTTGATGTAATTTTCTATGCACATAATAAATGTACTTGCACATGCCAATAATTTTAGGTTGTTTCATAAATACTTACAGGATAAATATTAATGTTGTAATGACAATGTAGCCATTCTATAAATAAAATACATCATAATTATAAAAATATTGTTTTATTTTAAATTCCACGACACGTCAACCCTAATATCAATATTGTTTACATGTTTTTACTATTAGCAGGTATGCAAATTATTATCAATGAATTATTTCACACTTAATTAATATATTGATTAATAAGTTAATTTAATATATTAATTAATAAGTGTGAAATAATTCATGCACAATACATTTACTTATCTATATCATATATACTATTAGGCACATGCTATTATAGTATATTTTACTCACTTCTTTATGCATACTGTCTTCACCTTTAAATGTAATTGCACTTAGCTTTTCTATATCCTATATTTATATATATATATATACATAAACGCATTCTATACTCATAGCCCCACAGGAGGATTTTCTTCTGTGTCGTGGGTGCCATGGACACACAAACACCCAGACCCAGAACAGAAATCTAAACTCGTCATTCAAATGTCTGTCTAGCCGGGGATCGAACCCGGGACGCACAGTGTGTCAGACCGGTATGGTGACCTCACCGCCACTCGGGTCATAGTTTTTCCTAATAAGTACTCTTGACAAATGTTCTTTTCACTTTATTACAGTATAAATTATGTTGATGATCAATAAATAAATAGTGTGTTACACTTAAAAAGCTGTTGCTATCAAGTGTAGTAACATAATTGTATGTCCACAGAGTATAGGTATGAGGGTCACACCTTTGGAACCAGAAAACACTATCTTTATAGGCATACAGGCAGAAATAGGTGTGGTGTTGGCGACTCCTGAGTCAATACTCTGAGAGTTGAGACACATGCCTTATAATAAAAAAAAAATACAGAGAAATTGAGAACCTCTTCCTTTTTTGAAGTCTGTTGAAAAAGCAGATGATGGAACACAAAATTTAAATTAGTGCATAAACAGATATTTTTGTGACAAATTCCAGTAAATACTTCCTGGATATGCATGGTAGCTCAGTATTGTTTATAACTTTATGAGTGCATATACAAGTAAAAATGAAACTCAACTGCGAGTGATTAAAGTGTATTTGTATCTTAAATTAACTGCTTGATCATTAAATTATTTTTGTTTTATTAAATGTTTTGAATATGGGATGCTGATTTATATATCTTTATAATCCATTTTATTACAATAGATCTGGAAATAAATGGCATCTCACTTTTTTGGTGGATCTTTCAGCTGGTCGCACACATAAGAGTTTACCAAATATTGTTATTTTTATGTTCTTTATGCATATTTCAAAAACACATTCCTTTTTAGGTATTGTTGTGATAACATTATTTTTTGAGACAATTTTAAATGTGTTCCGCGTGTCCATGATGCATATGCCAGTTTTACCGACATAACTGGGACACTTGGATCTCACTACATTTAACATGCTGCCGTGGAAGTCCGCTTTGTAAAAGGTATGTGTAAACTGTTCCCACGCTTTGCTTTGGTTTTCTGGAATGGTTTTATCTAATTCAAGAAGTCCGGATATATAGTCAGACCAAATTTCATTAAGTGATAATACTTCATTGTACTTTATACTGTTTCTTGGCACTTCATAAAAACCTAACGATTTCTTCTCTTTCCTACTGAGAGCACGTATCTTATTCTTCTTGCATTTCCTCTTTTGTTCTTTACTTCTCCTTTTGGCGAGAATAAAATCTTTATTTAGTTCTGATTCAATGTTAGGTAAGTCGGATTTCGGAACATTTCTTTTTAAAAAATCTAGTACGGTTTTTGAACCTTCATTAAAAGATGATTCGGTGATAGACATTTTGATGAGCCTAGATATTCTGAGAAAAATCAGATGGACCGATATTGTTTATTTAATTTACATAACCTCTTGTGAATTATGATTTCTGACAAAGTAAACAACTTACTTGCGTTGTCAGTTGTCATCTGTCAGTAACGTGGGTATTGTTAATAACAATTTGTTATCAATACTCAATGATACATTTTCTGAAGATCGATTAAAAAGATTAATCCTTATTAACTTACATCTCACAAATGCAATAAAGCATATTTTATAATTTTTTTATTCATTTCATGATCGTAGCTATGTGACTCCCACGGAAAGTCAAATTAGCGGAATAAGAGTTGTGTATAAATTGTTATACTTAATAGTATTGATTAATGGGAAATAATAAGCTACATTACATAATAGATCCATTATATCTTTGAATAGCATGTATTCTGTATTATACAATTTGTGAATAATCCAAATAAAATTCAAGATCTGTACCATATGAAAACATTGGTGTGCGGTTTTTTTAGACGGAACTAAAATGTAATTCCATAAAAAAATTAGCATAGGACGTCTTTGAACCTAGAAGGAAATGGCCGTAAAATATGATATTATAATCTTCTGAAACGTGGAGCATAGAATAATGATATTATACGTTAGCCCGACAGTTTTATCGCTTGCCAACTACCAGTTTTTGCTGTTCACACTTTAAATATTATCGACAGTTTTATCAGGTCTCTCTAATGATTAAATTTAATGTTGTGTACATTAATAACAATAATCCATACATAAATTATTATACCAGTAAATCCTAAAAAGAATAAAAATATTCTTCCATATCAAAAAGTTCTCTGTGTTTGACTAAAAGTAATATGATAATATTTTTCAATTATTACACTGTATTTTTAACTTTTCATAAAATAACTGAAAATTTTCTAATTTATTTTATCTTCAAGAACTTTCATAAATAAATCACACATGTTTCTATTTTTTTTTTTACTTACCATCACTACAACAACAATACAAATATGTCATGAATTGTCATGTCAATTAGTCAATTTGTATTTTGTTAAATCAATGTCAAACGTGTCAAAAGTAGCAGGTAGCAGTTTCAGTTACACTACAGATCGATTTAATTTATAATTATTTATCAACTAAACAAAATATATTTTTACCAAGAAACGATCAAATATTTATCGATAATAACGATGCAATTTGTAATTAAGTTATTATAGTACTTTTTGAAGATAAAATACACATATATCATGAAATAAATGCAACACTTTTCTGTAAATATGTCTCGTAAAGTTATATTTTTTTTCTGCGCGTTATCATTATTATCGTACTTCGGTGTGATATTCATGGTAATGAGTCCGTTATCTACAACGTTTTACTCGCGTAAATACGTGGAGAGCTATCCCTTGCGGCCGCCAAGCGTACACTGGTGCAAGGAGCAGCGATGGCGCTCGCCGGTAGCGCGTGGCGCCGTGGCGCTCGTCTCCTTCCCCGGTAGCGGTAACACATGGCTGCGCTACCTGTTGCAGCAACTTACAGGTATGTTTAATTGCCGTTGATGACACTGCTGGTGTTGCAAATGTCCGTATGAGCTAACCACAAATTACCCTGTGCGCCTTTCCACCTGTTAAATATGCTTTTAAAAAAAAATACAGATATTCAACTTTACTTTGATATTCTTGTGATGTGCACTGCCATTCATTTCAATGACTAGTTGGTAACTTAATAAATAATTTGATACTTGAAGATAAATATAGTTTTATATGATTGTTTCAAAATTTTTTTTATTAAAATTCATATTACAGGTATTGTAACTGGCTCCATATATATGGATTACGGACTCAGATTTCATGGATTCCCTGCAGAGAATGTCACAGATGGCTCAGTACTAGTTGTAAAGACACATGAAAATCCTCCAGTTGAGCCGGGACGGTTCAAAGCCGCAGTACTCTTGATTAGAAATCCAAGGGACGCTATACTGGTTTGTACAAATACTATTAATGAATTACTTCTGCAATTTTTGAATGTTGTGTAACAAATATTAAAAAGGGCATAAAACTTAATAACAAATATCACAGAACGTCATTAGTGGATTTTATAGTTAATTTATTTGTATATTACTGTAAATTATTGTAGTGTGTTGATAACTAGATTACAGTTCAAATAGTAATCAATTTGAATAAATTTAGACAAGGTCATAAGTGATTTATAAAATATTTAACAATTTGTGTATATTAGTAAATATATGATTGACCTGCTGCCACAAGCAGTTATAGCATGCAGTAGAACCTCGATCATCTGAACCAAATGGGACCGAGGCTAGTTCAGATAATCGAAAGTTTGGATAATCAAAACGGGTATTTTGGCATGAGATTATAAGCAACACCTTAACACATAATAACAGTTTAATATTGATTAAAATTTAAATACATTTTAATGTTACAACATATCTATAAAAAAGTCTGTTGAATTAAAAAAAATGGTCAATTATTAATTGACGCACAGCTATAACTCGTTTTTGAGCGGCTACTCATTTTTGAGCATGCCTGTTACAATTATTGCGAGCAACAATGTAATTTTTGCACCAATGTTCGGATAATAGAGCGTTCGAATAAATCAAGTCAGCGTTCAACTGTAGTTTAATTTGTAATAATGTTTGCCTTTTTTTTTAATTTACGTGTTTTTTGTGCTGGTTATTTCATTGAGCTTGTGTTGTTTCAGTTGTCCTAAGTTCAGTTTTGTGCCGCCAAACACTAAGTTTCCTCTCTGCACTTTATCATTTTATGGTAATTATTTTTTTCTAATTTAAAATGAATGAAATTATATCCTCTAAAATTTCTATGCATGTTTTTTTTGTGTTGATGTTGTTGAGTTTTTTATATTTTATCCTTTACTTTATTAAGTTTTTGGTTCAATACATTTTTTCTGCTATACATGTATTTATTCTGTTATTTTTTTTATTTCAGGCAGATTACAATAGGCTTCACAAAGGACACATAGGAACTGCACCTAAATCAGCATTTAGAAAAAGATCAGCTGAACGTCGCAATTCAGGGACAGGTAATGAAATATGTATTTCACTGTTTTTTTTGGAAAATCAGCCCCTAAGTAAGTAAGTAAGTAAGTCTATTGTGTAGTTTATATGCGAGTATTATAATGATTATAAATTTTTGTCCTGATAGACTGGTCAAACTATGTGGCAACCCAGCTGGCAGCTTGGGAAGCACTACACAAGATGTGGCTTACACAGTTCAAAGGGCCTATCCACATTGTCTTCTATGAAGTGCTGGTGAATGACACAAGGCACACACTACAGGGAATATTAACTTTTCTTAACCAAACAGCCACTGAAGTAAGTTTATGACTACTTATTTCAATTTATTGTTTTATCATGTGATTTTTTTTTAGTATTGATAAAATAATGGTTGATCATTTTTAATCTTTGGGCATGGTTTGAAACCTAAAAAGGTCTACCTACCTTGCTGCCTATAATTAAAAAAAAAAAAATTGAAATTTAATAAAATTTAATTGTAACTGCAACAATTCAATTTCATTGAATTTCAATGTTTTATGGATGTATGATGTGATATGATGTGTATGCTTGTAATTTTTTCTCATTAGTATAAAATTTCAAATTATTCTACTGTAATTTCTTAAACAGAAAAGAGATTTATGTGTTTTTCATCAGAAGTAAAGACAACTTATTAATAAAATAGAAATATATTTTTTTTAGAATAAGAAGTTAACATGTAATAAGTTTAACTCTTATTCTGTTGTAGGTTAGATATTTTTGTTCTACACTATTATGTACAATTGTCCGTACAATCTAATTGATTACATACAAATACATTTTTTCTTTAAGGAGGAGATGAATTGTACATTAGCGAATCGTGAAGGAATATACCGAAGAAAGAAGAAATATAATAATTTTGATCCATTTACCAGAAGTATGTACGAGGAGCTGAACATAGTGCGAAATAAAGTGCTCAAGATTGTTATAAGATATCAGAAAAGACACAATGCATAATTGATAGATAAAGCTCAATATATTTTACTATAAATTAAAAAGCATTGGTTTAAAATGTATCATTGTCATACAAAGATCAAACGAAAATTGAATAATAAAGCGATAAACGATGTAGCGACAGATGAGTCATCTATTTGATGTCGCTTTTATTTGTAGATTGTTCAAACATAATGTGCCAATTTTAGATTGTATGATGCAAATATCAAAATTAAATAATTTCTTAAATGTTTGCATTAGTAAGTTCTAATGTTCATAGGGTTGTTCAATTAATTGTTCAACTATTAGAAGATCAACTCCAATCTCTTATATTGTATTTCATAAATCTATTAATACAATGTACATCACATTATGACGGCAAGTTCTCTTTGGAAATATTTCAATGTAATGCCTATCATACTAATTATATTATAATTATTTATAATGTTCCTTATATGGCCCTAAAAATATTGTAATAAACTAAATACATCGACATTTGTTTAGAAGCTTTAATAATCCATTTATATATATTTAAATGTAACATTCAAAACGCATTGATGGCTTGATTAGATTTTCCTAGGATTGGTGTACATTAAATGTTACCAATTTTATAACTGTTATCTTTTGTTAAACAACATTATTGTTATCTCGCTCTGTTGTGCAAACTTATGTGGATTAAGGCCCGACAAAAAAAATAAAGATGTCTCGATGAGAAAATAATTTAATCACTAAGGCACGAATTTCTGCTATTGGTTGTGATTTGATTGATCCTTAATAAACATTCTTCATCGATTTGGCTGGAGTACAGTTTCAAATGGGTTTCACTTCTATACTTTCTAGTCATTTTCTAGTCTCATATTTATATTATTGTATAAGCGTGACTATTTGTTACACTAAGTAACTAATAAACTAACCTTAGAAATAGTTTTGTAGAACGCAAAAAAAATATGTTTGTGTCATTGTTTATAACACTGTTTTTTAAATAATATTTCATAATTTTAACGCTTGTTTATGCAATTTAGATAAAGCCTGAAACAGGTTGTTTGCTATATTATAGAAATCTATGTTTGTGTAGTTTGGGCGTGTTAGTTCTCAAACTATTTAACTAAAATATTTATTTTATGTAATACTTGGCCTAAACAAGATTAATACATCTATTTCAATGCACAAAAATGGAGTATAGTTGTATTTTTTTTATTTCAAAATATTTTTACGGTTTTGGCTTAACGCCTTAACACCTAACTTTAGGAGTACGCGGCCATCTTTTTTTTTTCAGGATAGTTATAGAATTTTTTTCTATTACTCAAATAAAAATAATGCGACAACAACTACGTTATTGCACAGATGATTGACGCAGTAATGATCGGTTAGTACGGTTCAGTAATGATAATAAATCATTACATTTTTTTTAGACATTGGTTTTATAACAAATCTACGAATCCTTAATTTTTACATCATGGCACAGATATAATATAATCTATGTACTATCATGGTTTATTATGTTTCAGTCATCGATTCGAGAAAAAAAACTAAGGTTTTCTAAGATGACTGATCGGTTTTAAATTACCATTCCCCAAAAAGTAAAATCAAATTATTTATAAAATCACCGTACTCAATTTAGGACCTATTTAAAATAGTACGAACGAAAACTTATGTACCGTGCGCTACTCCCACATTACATTTCATACACTATATGTATATTTATACACAAAATAATTATATTGTATATGTCACTCATC
>MOOZ01000890.1:213079-227520 GCA_002930495.1 Cecropterus lyciades | reverse complement strand
TTGTTTATAAAATATGGAAGGAGCAAACGAGTATGCAGTCTGTCTGATGGTCCATCCATGTGACAAGTGAGCCTTTAACGCTCATGCACATCTACATATTATTAAGCACATGTAAGATCAGTTTTATCTAAGATAGATCTCCTGAGCAGTCAGTTTTTCGTCGGCATGCGCATGTAACGTACTTATTTTTATTTCGACACACCAATAGCTTACAAACAATACATTACACCATAAAATTGTACAAACATAATTATTTCCATGCAAGTAAGCCGTGTTATTGCACTTTTATATTTGAATCAAAGGTGATAGAAACCGATTTATAAACGAGTGAGTATAACTTACGTGCAGCGTGCGGTAGTGCGGGTCGAGCAGCAGCTGCGCGGCGGCCACGATCTGCGGCGTGCGGTCCCAGCCGTCGGAGCAGTGCACCAGCACGGGCCGGCCCGCCGCCGCCGCGCGCGCCGCCACGCCGCCCGCGCGCACCACGCCCGCCACGTACTGCAGCCACAGCGTGCGCTCCAGGCTGCTGTGCCAGCTGTACACACGCACATACTTCATACAACACGTCCACTCGCATCTATGTCCACGGATCTGAAGTTATCGAACTCACGTGTACGATCACTTTATAAAAAAATATCTTACAAATTTTTTCGATTATAAGCACTGAACCGGAATAATTAAATAAAAGCGTGTATTTACTTAAGTGCACGTGTAAGGAGTTATACTTTTTTGACGTAAGAAATAAAAAAATACTTTAAACTCTGTCGTTTTATTTAAAGTGAATTTGAATATGACTTACAAAAAATATATACTTATAAAAAATATATATACTTATAGTCAAATTAAAGACAAAGTATAATACATGAATAGCATTGATAGATTGATTTTTTACCACCTCTATAATGATGTTATCCTCGTACATTTGCGGTGCATACATACATTATTTAATGTAATTTTAATATGAATATCTACCATTGAAAATAGAAAGAGATACGCGTATCGTATGTTATATATATGGTATGCTTCTAATATGGAGTGAGATATAAAATTTATATGTATATAGTATTCGCACTTTATTCCATAGATTAAAAAAGAGAGAGATGCATATGAACCTCTTCAAAGGAAGTGATTACCTCCTATGTAGTTATATTACCCTGGTACATTCGTGATATACATTTTGGAATTTAATAAGAAATACATTAAAATAATTTAATGTGGTTGTTTATACGCAATATTATTATTTTCTGTACAATATAATTTTAAAAATTTCATTTTTTTCTTCTCATAGCGCGCCTAATGAAGTGTTAAAGAGCTTTCAAAAAATAACAACAGATATCGTAACAAGTCCATTACATATATGTTTACAAATGCGTTTTTTGGACGTACTTGGCCTGGTCCGCGGGGTCTGCGATGAGCGCCCGCATCTGATGGAAGCTGCGCCGCACGTGGTGTATGTTGGGCAGGCACATGAACTGGATGTCGGCCAGCGGGTAGTACTGCTGGCACTCGCAGCCGCCGCCGCGCGCGCGATTCGTCACCGCCGACGCGTACGAGCGAGCGTCCACTATCAACAGCTTGGCTTGCTACGGAACGAATACATTCATTGTTACGCAACGTTCGCAAACAAATTTATTCAGCGAATTGCGACACACGGTACACTTTCGACACACGGTACGTGTTCGTACGAGTAATATGCATAAAAGACAAGACAGGCGACATGAACTAAATACATAGCATAATGAAAATAACGCCATCTTCGGCAACCCCAACGCTAACAATACCCAGCACTAAGTGGAACTAACACCGCAGCCCAATTAATTTGGTCGATACTCAATAGTTCCGAAACTTATAACAGATGGCGCTATAATAAATACGACGTCGCGATCGCCACGAGGTTTAGTGTGTGCCTATAGATGTTTCACATAAAAAAAACAAATGTACATAAAAATAATTAATAAAAGTTTTATGTGTCTGCAATACAATCATCATAATATGTGGCGCAAGGAAGTGGCGGCGGTACCTTCCCGGGCGGGCGGTCCTGCGCGCAGGCGGTGACGAAGGCGGCGAGCAGGCGCTCGTCCTCGCTGGAGCGCCAGCCGAGCCAGCCCACCTCGGGCTGCGAGGAGCGCGCCAGCACGCCGCCCGAGCCGCGGTGCCGCCACACCACCGCCGGGATGCGACGCATCGCGCGGAACCTGCACATAACACACGTATCTTATCTGATAAGTTTCTTTGTAGGGTCGAAGTAGCGTTCGAGCGTGCAGACCACGTTTATCACGACATTTGGAGACAACTCCATGTAGAATTTGCTTACTATCTGAAGCTGACCATAGATGCGTTGACATTGAGGACTAAAATGATCACCTCATATGTAAGTCAATCGGTAGTTAGGTGATATCTCTCATACGAAAGGTTCGCAGGTTCGCAGCAACAAGCAGTAAATTTGCTTGCTGACATAGGATATTGATCCAATCAAATCTAAATCTCGGTTATACACGCCGACAGTGTATAACCGAGCAGGCACCGAACAGACTGCATGCTCGTTTGCTACTTTAACGTCTTTCATCTAATTCTCTACGTTTTATCCATCCAGGATAATTGTAACTACAATTTATTTTGCATCATACATTAATGTGCACTATACATTAATGTACCAAAATATATCAAAAGCAAAACATAAAAAGAGCAACTCGGTTGACATTCAAAAGCGTAAAACACTGTAATAATAGTTCATCAGAAACATTTTTATAACGACAAAGAAAAGGAGATCACCTAGCGACGGAGTCCAAGTCCTCGTCGCAGATGGAGGCGGGCACGACCAGCAGCGGTGGGTAGGACGGGCACAGCTTGTAGTCCGCGTTGGCCGCGGTCACGCGCCACGCGCCCTTCGTCGTGAAGCCCAGCCGTTCCACCTGCACTCGCAACGAACAAGTTTATTAATGCGTAACATACTAAAACACGTCTAACTCAACTCAGGAGAGACGAGGTTCTTAAAGGATGTCGTGCAACTGGACATCTAATCCTATTTGAAATTGATTTAAGATGTTCACGGGCGACAGTGGTCACTTACCATCGTGGCCTTCCATGTACAATATAAAACCCTTTGAAGTTTGTCTGTGGAGTCGTAAACGCCACACCTATTTTTGCCATATAAGAGCAGCAATGATATAACATTAATGAAAGTAGCTAAAGCTACCACCTTGTCCAATAAGTTACTGAACACTGTTTAAGCCGCTTCCGGCTTAGGCAACAAGTTTGATGTTTCAACAAGTGACTGATAAGCGGTACGTGTTTGATTTTACACAAAAATCTGTCAATAATAGATTTATTATTATATGCGTACAGACGCATAAACTAATCAATAGTCTTGGAGCAGTTTTATAACAGACTTTGTTAGTTGTTAATCTTGAATGCCAACAGCTACTCAAGCGATAGGAGCCACTGTGCGGTAAGCCTTAAAAATTGCTGTATTGTTTGAAGGATGTGACAAGGATTTTACTCTAAGAATTCACAATACCCTAATCTCAGATGGAATTCTAATCCTATCTAGAGTTGATTAAATATATGACGAACGACAGTAGCCACTTACAATAAAAATAGACTACACGTTCTTGTACTACTCAAAAGCAACATACACTTATAATAAATTAACATTCTTATACATTGAATATATTAACTATTTCGCTGTGACATCTGCCAGATGTCCCCCGCCCCCATACATGCGTTCATAAATTTTGTAGGGTGGCATTGTTTTATACTATTACAGTGTATTTCTTAAATTGCATTTATTTGTCCCGAAATCAAGACGACCCACCTATTAAGATTATGGAGTAGCGTTGATAAGGCAGGAGGTGTTTACCTCAGGGCCAAACCAGTGTCTGTGAGGCGCGTGCGAGGCTCTCATGAGAGCGCGGTGCACGGAGTTGGGAGGCTGCTCCTTCGCCCACGCGGCGTACGCGGCCGCGAACGTCTCCTGCAGCGAACCCATCGGCGCCAGCGCCGTGTTCAGCCGCCTCCACCACTCAACGCACTGTTCCCCAGTGTTGAATGAGCATCTGAAACGATCAATGTTCTAGATAAATATCAAGTAAATTAGTGACCAAATACCAAGTTACGGTCAGCTTTTCGGTCGGGGATCCGAAGATTGAAATTGCAGGCACACATCTCTTATTTTTCAAAGTTATTTAAGTATAAAAAAACTTTTTGTAAAAAACTTGCTTTTGCAAAAAACATGTGAAACCCACACGTCTATCATTCCTTTAAAAATATATTTCTTAAATGTATAAGGATTATCAATTCGCACTTGGCCAGCGCGTTGGACTATAGCCTAAGCCCAGAGAAAGCACTTTGAGAAGAGACCAGTGCCCAGCAGTGGGATATTAATATGTAGAGAACTACTATCGGCTACTAATCATTTCCTTACAAGACTTATAAATACTGATCATGAAAATAAACGCACATATATTTAAAAACCTTTTTTGGCACTCGTTTAAATAAATTTATTGCACGTCTGCGTTCCACTTTCACGATAAACATTTATATACATTTGTACCTCGAGTACTTTGTATTGCCTGGCCACGAAAAATATTAAATCACTTTGTAATTTATTTAACGCTTTGTTGAGTGTCGTGATCTGATTTTAAAATACCATTTTGTAAGCGTGTTGTAAAGTGAAATTTTCATTAATATGAAGGTTTACACGCTTCGCCCAGAAGACGAGCAAGTACTTGACAGGAATACATAAAGTTGAATAAAATACACTGATTGGTGTGAAAACACTACAACAGTAGAAATTGTGGATTAAAAACCATTCCAAGAAATGGAGATAAAAGGCTTAAAAATACTGTGAAGTATGAGATGTTTAACGTTTTACTTGTTATTTTAGCATACGTAGGTATAAATTTAGCAAGTTAAAATTAAGATTCCATTAAAACTAGGTATACGTTAATTTCTTAGATATACAGAATAAATATTACAAGCTGTATTCGTGGCCAAATCCGAAATTATGTATAAGGAATATTGAACGATATTGAGAGAAGTTAATGAGGCCGAATTTGATAAAAAGCTGCATAGTCAGGTTTTCAAAAATCTTTTTCGGTAGCTAAATATCCAACACGTTAATTTTGAAAGAAAAAAATCATACCCTGTATTATTGCACCATTCGATAGCGTCGCTCATAAGAATCAAATTCTGGAAGTTTTGTTATGTGACAAAACTAAAGGAAAGGAACTTTTGAGAAATTACATGTTTTTCATACATCCAATGGTCAGTAATGGCTCAGCATGAGAATGTATGAAAAATCGTCGTAAGGTAAGGACCTTACTACCTTACTATATAAACATAATATAGGTATATTACATTTCTTATTATCAATTGTACCAACATTACAATATTATTTTATCGATGTCTCCTTATCGAATTGTCAAAGGAAAATTTTACTAATATACTTTCTTTGGACTTATCAGTCAATAACCTCATTCCCAGAGACCATTATCTCTTAATTCTTATTCTGCTAAATTATGAATCCATTGAATTATTCAATACCTACGCGGTTGCGCCCGCTCTTAAAAAATTTAACATATCTTAATGGTAATAACTTTTTTCTTAAGAAGGAAGGAAGTAAAGGCTAATAAAATGTTACCACAAAATACGCACTTTATATTTTCACTCTTTATATTAAATTATGTAGATTCAGTTAAACACAGACAAATATACCAATAATTATAGACATTTATATTATTAAATATCTTCAGTCCTCTAAAGTATATTTTAAACAAACATATGCGATGTGCATATTCGACACGACACTTTTATTTTTATATATGAATCTACCAATATTATAAAAAAAACAATTCTTACACCAAGGTCAAAGATAACCAGTGTCGTTTTCTTAATGTAAATAAAATTATTATATTAAAAAGTGAACAGACCGAATCCTATCTAGTCTATCACTTTTATGTAAATTTATAAGAAAATTGCATTTTATAAAACTTATACTTAAAACTTATTTGTTTAGCTTTACGCCACACTTGTTTATATTTTTTATCCTCCATACGTTTATTGAATAAAGAAGGCAGCTACATTATTGGTACATAACGTCATTAGTTACATCATTCATTATATTTAAAGAATTATATCATTTTGTTACCAATAGTAACATATTTTTAGGTTCTGTGAGACAAGTGTTCTTCATTGTTCACGAGTCTTTTACCCGAAATATCAACATTTTGCTTTTTCTATCGGAAGTGAAATTACATGAACTATACAGTCGGGAAGATTTCAGTAATAGCACCGAATTAAATAGCGGATATGGAAAATCACGGAACTATTTTCAGCGTGAAGCAGTTCTTGCGTTTCGGTGGAAGGTTATATATGAGGCGACCATTTCAGTATTCGGGAGTAGCAACGCAACTGTGATCGACTTTAGATAGAACCCCTGTTCTACAGACGTCCATGGGCGGCAGTGGCCACTTACTATCAAACGGGCTGCGTTTGCTACTTCAATGTGATAAAAAAATACCGAAAAATAAGTACATAAAATGTGAATTTAAATACCAAATTTCCTAGCTAAATGTGGAAAGATACAAGGTCCTGTCGAAGGAACTATATGCTAAAACGTTTCGTGTACACATGCAGATTAATTAATTTAAGATTAAGATTAAGTAATTTGGCAAATAACTATTTTGCTTTTTAAAATTGCGTATCAATTGATAAAAAAAGTTAAGTATTACAGTTACCTACTTGCGTTTCAAATTTATTATTTAAAAGCTATTATATTACACATGCATTAATATACATGTGTACCTAATATAATAGCTTTTCAATAGGAATAATACTATATCATGAAAGAAGAACTAAATAAAATTAACTTACTTGAGTTGTCTGCCGTGTTTGCAGAGGATAACCAAGCAGAGCAGATCTCTGATCTCAAGAGCGTCGATGAGCCTCAAGGGTACGGAAGCACCGGAGCTGTTCCGCCTCCGAGGTTGCAGATGCAGGCGGTAGTTGGACATGGCGATAGTGCCGCCGTCCGCAGTTCGTCCGACCCACTGCAAAGTATACGTCTCATCTAAGGAATGCATTCTCGCGGGATTTGGGCTCAGACGAGATCTCGTGAGATTATGAATATCAATACTGCAAACTCTCGCCAATTACGAGATCTCGCGTGATTGACAATTTTGTGTTTAGTCTTGCAAATAATCGTAATATTTGAATAAATAAAAAAAATATAAGGATATTTTGAAATAAACATTTCTTTTACGTTTTTTTTTTTCAAAATACTTTTATGTATTTATTAACATGGTTTGACGTATCCATCTATCATTTGTTTGAATAAAGTTTTAAATACTAAACATTGACGCATCCAATCAAATTAGAAATAAAATAAAGAACCAAACCTTCTCTTCCAATACCAAAGAACTTTTTTTTGATAACAAAGCAATCTTCTCTTCTAATACCAAACAAAAGTCTTTTGATAATAAAGCAATTCTTCTATAACAAAATAACAAAAAGTCTAAAACTAGAATGTGTCATTAACTTAGTATTGACTATTAAACTGAGATATTATTACTAACAATTAAAGAAACTATACCTATTCAGAGATCTATTCAAATTAAGAGATTAATTAACAAAATATGCAATCTTTACAACATATCTATACCTATATATAAATATGTGACAGTGTGTGTCTCTTTGATACTCAATTACGCAAAAACCGCTGGTCAGAATTAGGTATTTTGCACTATTTAAAGATGGCGAATATTTTAATGTTCCGTAACGAAGCACGAGTACTTCAGGTAGTACTCAATATATGCTATCTACTCATTAATTACAATTTCGATAAACTCGCGAGATCTCGCCTATTTTTCGGCCGAGATCAATTTCGCAAAAAAAGGTCCAATATCTCGCTAAAACGAGAGAACAAGATTGCATTCCCTAGTCTCATCTTTATACGTTGAAACGTTTGTTTGTAATGGCAACATAACAGATTTTTTTAATTATGTCAAAACAAAAAATTTAAAATACATATCTATCTGTTTGTTTCGGCTAATCTCCAAAAGGGCTGGACCGATTTTGACTAAGGTTCCACTGTCAGATAGCTGATGTTATCGGAAGCAACTTTAATTGAAATTGTAACAAAAAATTTAACTGCTGCTGCTGCGTGGACTGCATGCTCGTTTGCTATATCTATATTTAAAAAAAATAAAATGTCTATACACGGCTGCACTTAAAATCAGGTGCACTGCATCCTTGCTTGCCATTTTAATATTTGTATCACCATACATATCATATCACCATAGTATTAATTAATGTTTAAAAAATGATGCCATTACGTTATAACAGAATTTACTATACTAGTCTTCCGATTAACTTGACCCAAAAACCTAGCGAAGCGGTTAAGGTGTGTTCAAAAAAAGTTTCGTAAAATAATATACCTTTTTAAATTTAATGTATGAATAACTTTGTATCTGCATTTTTATAAAGTAATATTGAACAATACTTTATATAAATATAAATGCATGCCCAATTAAAAAATACCAATCTTTATTATGCACTTTCCCGCCATTTCATTTATGGCGCCAAACAACGCCATTGGCGTGTATTTAATTTTCACACATTATCGCAATGATTATTTGTTATTTACTCTATCATATCATTTTTTTACTGTGTGTCGACTGCAATACCTACTTGAAGTTGACAATTAGAACAGATAAAATGTCACGTGTCCCACAAAATTTAATTGATAAGATAAGGAAGCAGGAAACGACACTTCGATTGTTACCGCAATATACATACAAAAAACATTAAATATATATAGAAACATGTGTTACATAAACAAAATCAATTAAATATCAATCAAATACATTGGCCTTGGAACACAATGTTGTCAATGTCAATACATTAGTTTCTGGGCCAGGCCCAGAAAGGAGAGGCCTAACCCTTCTTGGATTACGAGGGGTTAGGTCATAGTGACCTGCGCTGACTCGATTCGATTCGATAGACTCCATTAAACTTTGATAAGTATCAGGAATATTGTTCAGTATATATAATATTTAATTTATTTAATTAATTAAAAACTAAAATCATAGACGCCTAACGCGTGCTTTCTCATTAGTAGTATTTTTTAATTTGCTCTGTACGCTGTCACTAGTAAAAAGGCATTTAAATATATGTCCGAAAAATGAAAGAAATATATATATAAAATTAGATATAAAAGTCAAATATTTTTTGCATCATTTACACTACGCATACGTAAAAATTTAAAAAGATCTCTTATACGATAAAAAAAAATTTATTCATGTCTATAAAAATAATTAAATACGACCAGTAACTCAATATATTCTTATTCTTATTGCCATTTTACATTCGAATTTTGAATAATCTGGATAAGAAATCTTATATTATGAAATAACTATTATATATTTGTCTGAGAATTATTTTTATTAATATTACTCAAACATAACTAAAGGTTTTAATAAAGTCATATAATATTTATATGTACATTTATTATCTTAAAAATATTTTGCATGTCAGGGATTTAAGTTGTAACTGGCCAGCTGATCATTTTTACCAAAGAAAAACCTTTACAACGAATCATATTTAAATTTTACGACGCAATTAATTACGAGGATTTTTTTTAGTTCTTGTGCATTTTATATGCGAATTTATTCGAAAGTGAGTTAAAATTTTAATAAAAATAAATATTAAGTGATTATTATTAAAACAAAGTAGTTGAATCATAATAATTGTTACTTTAACACATTTTTACTTTTCATCTACTTCCTACCGCTATATTTGTTTGTTTCCATATTATAATTTTTTACATTATTGAATAACTATGATATATTTTATATAATAAAATATCGTCATTCATACACTCTTATTCCTTTTTACTTTTACTTTCAACAATATTGGAGTAGCAAACGAGCATGCGA
The DNA here is from genome assembly GCA_002930495.1 of Cecropterus lyciades. NCBI lineage: Eukaryota > Metazoa > Arthropoda > Insecta > Lepidoptera > Hesperiidae > Cecropterus > Cecropterus lyciades. The sequence goes on along the minus strand of MOOZ01000890.1, from coordinate 217,585 downwards.
TCCGCCTGTAAGTGTTCACTTTCCACGTACATCTTCAATCATGTAAAACAGTTGTTCAACTTGATGTTAATGACAAATGCGTGTGAGGCAACGCTGAGGAATAATATCATCGTATCACATACAACACAACTTATTGGTCTATGAAAACGTTCTCTAGTAGAAATCGCTTCTTTAGCTGTAAGACTGCACTTTGGTCGCCGTATTCAGAATTTGTTTTGTTGTAAGGAACACTTTTGTTTATATAATTTTATTATTGCAGTCAGTGTGCAATGCTGTGTGGTGAGCAACGTCCTACACAGGCGTACGTTTTTATACTGTGACCATTAGAATGAAAGGCAAGTAAATTACTTTAACTTAAATACTTATAATGGATTTAATTGCAATCCAAACGCCGCTCTTTTTGCGCGACTTTTTTGCTTAAAGCTAACTCTACGAGTCTTTCATGAGAGTATATCAGAGAAAAAAAATGGAATGGAATGCATAAGTAACACAAGTAAAAAATATCAACATTGTATACATTCTTAAAATCGTACGGGTTACTTATTAAATATACAGAATCGACTTTGATTATGGTTATAGGCGTAAGTAAATATCTTACAAGCTGTAAAATAAAATTTAATTATTAAGCATATATATTTATATATACCTTTAACAGTAATTTGAACTGAAGATGACAAATTATAGTATTTTCTTATTATTTAATAGAGATTTTATCTACACATGGTGTGTGTCTGTGTGTTACTCAATCACGCAAGAACCCCACTGGTCTGATTTACATGAACTTTTGCATGCATGTAGCTCATTTACCTGGTCATCTTATAGTAGGGTACTTTTGATTTCAATATTTAGCAAAGTTTAAAGTTAGCGACTATTTTATTTACGTCACTATATCCTTTGGTTTTACACTTACATATTTCCATTTAAATAAAAAGAGAACGTACCGAAGCAGGGGTACTTCAGCTAGTCAAGTATAAAAATTATTTGTCAAGGGAAAATGCGGTGTTCTTACTATTCGTAATTATTACGAATTAAAAATACTCGTTAAATGAAAATTTATAGTGCGTTATAAATAATAAAAACCACGCCGATTGCATGTTTTCATATTTTGTATATATGTACACAGCTGTTAGGTCTGTAGGTTATGAAGGGGGGTTTTAATTGCAACCACGATCACGGTGATTTTAAGCGATACAAAATTATATTATATCCCGATTTGAGCAGTCGCGTTTTATAGACGTAGAGTTTATCTCAAGTAAGGATTTATGTTACGAGCAATATCAAAGATCGTCAGACGACGAAAAGGTTAGTCGAAATGTATCAAGATAAACTGTAAATGTGATGAAACCGTCCGTGTTCCCTGGTTTTGAGGGTATAGTAATGGAGAAACACATACGAGACCTTTCAACTTAGTCCAATAGTAGTCCAACTTAGTCCTTAGTTAGGTAATTTGTGGAATTTTAGAACAATTTTAGACTAATACTTTAATCCTATTTGAGGTTGATTATAAATGATGTGTTGCCCTTTTTTTTCAAAGGAGCACAGGTCGCCCCACACCCCACGCACAGGTAGACCGATGACCAGAAGAAGACACCGGGAAAGCGTGGGGTTCAGAAGGCACAAGACCGGTTTAAATGGTGCATTTAATGGGAGGCCTATGTCCAGCAGTGAACCTCAAAAGGCTGATGGATGGATGGATGAAGTTGAAAGAAAGTATTCTGCGCACGAATATCTTGATATCACATAAATATTTAGGACTTATATTTGAATAACAAAAGAGACGTAATTAGATGGCGTAATATACTGCAAGAAATTAAACTCGATAGTTCATTAAACTCAATACATTCGACCCAATGACCTTTCCAAGTCGTCGCCGCGTACATTGCATTGCATTTTATCATCGTACTCTATTATATTCTATGCGATATACGCATTAATATTTAAACTATAATTTAGATATGGTAACTATATTACAATGGCTGATTGATTTTTATTCATTCGGTTTTTAAATATACTTATTTTGAATCAGTAATTGTCATTTGATTATAAAATATTAAAGAATCCCACTATTAGACCGATATGTTATACATAAATATTGGAACTTTTAATCATATATATGATAAAATTGCGGATACAGCCGGATGGCACTGAAATGCAGTGTGGATATGGTGGAAATCAAAGTGTAAATATGTTAAATTCGTTTAAACAGGCGAGAGTTTTGACGAAAGTTGCCGATAACAAATATTTAAAAATTATGCAACATGATAATGTTGTCGAAAGGTCATTACGAATATGTTTTAGTTATCGGTATTCCTCGGTAAGCTAGTGGCGCTAGAGCTACGGATACAGAAATACATAATTGGGATAAGATTGCAAAATGAAATAATCACACTATCATCAGAAATGGATATTGTGTATGTTATTGTTTCTTTGACTTGTAATTAAAAAAATCTAAATTTAGTTAAATTATTACATTAAAAGATGGTAGAACACTTTGTGGTTCGACTCCGGAATCACCACCGCCACACCTATTTCTGCCTAATAACAGCAGTGTTATGCGTTTGTTGTGTTTTGGTCTGAAGGGTGTGGTAAAGGAGACATACTTTTCCGAGGCATTCCATCTTAGTCCTCAGGGGTAGCAACACATCTGTAGCTAACCTTAGGTGAGACTTTGATCTTACAGATGTCCATAGGCGGCAGTAGCCACTTACCACCAGATGGGCTGCATGCTCGTTTGCTACTTCCATAGTATATAAAAAAAAACATTAAAAGGTACGACGGATAACTAACTAAAAGCTAACTAGAGAAAAACGCGTAAACGCTTAAAATACAAAAGATACCAATACCATGACATTGCAATACCATCCTAGAAGTTGTGAAATTTAATATTTTATCGTTTTTCACTGACCTACCAAAACCAGGCTGTGGCCCTGTCCCACTATTTATGATGGTGTAATTGTTCATAACTTCTTACGTGCTGAGACGAGCAAAGGTTTGTGGCATGTATTCAAGTGAAAATTTATCATGTTACCTGCACAAACTCCCCACATATCGGCGTGAAGCCCGCGTCGAGTCCAGGCTCGTCGTACTGCGTCCGCAGCCGAGGATATAGGTCGGAGGCGCGCACGCGGTGCGGCGGCGGCTCCGGCGGCGGCGGCGAGCGGTACCGCTCGCGGTCCGTCATCTCGTGAGATGTCGTTGCCACCTGGTGACAAAAATGGTGTTTAAACATAAAATCAAATGAAATAGAAATGAGTGTATCATTGCGTACACGCCCAAGAAGTGAAACTATTACAAAACAAAAAAAAAATTTGTACATTACATATATAATTTCAAAACATATCATGTACTAGCAGACCTGTGCCCACTTCGTTAAGCATTAAAATAAAATTGGTGTGGTTCTTAGTACTAAATGTTAGGGTTTATTACCCAACTGCTTAAAGGACGGTTATGTTCTGACCGCATATGTATGTATCAATTTATTATGTATTAATGTATCAATTTGCAACCCAATTTGGCGAAGCATATATGCTCTATTATGTAAAATCTTGGTGTAACTACCTTTGTTTGTTACCTTTCAAGTGAATATTAAAATGATTATGATTATTTTTATTGCTGAATAAAATATTTATTTTATTCAGCTTTTAGTATATGTTTTTATAGGGAGAACTGAAATGTAACATCTGTAAATCGCCATAAATTCAATTATATGCCTGTCACGGTTCATGAGATACAGCTCGGTTACGGACAGACGGACAGACGAACAGACGGACAAAGAGTCTAAGTAATAGGGTCCCGTTTTTACCCTTTGGATACGGAATCCTAAAAGCATTTAACTGAAATACCACCCAATAGATTACGACACGGTCGGGTTTACATACCTATACTATATACTACCTATTACCTACCTATATAATATCCTAAACTATCCTATCTTTCGATTCGGATCAAACTGCACACGGTGTGCATTTGATTGAAATCGGTTCAGTAGTTCCAAAGTTTACCCTGGACAAACAACGTGACACGTAATTGATATATATTAAGAAGATAATTATAATAAGAAGATATATTAATATGCAGTAGGGCGCTGTGTCAGACGTCTTGTAGAGTCCTTGTTTCCCTCAATGTATCACAAAATTTTGTGTATGTAATCTCTTGTACGCGACCCTCATTCGATAATCTACGGAACTATCTATCGAAAAATTTACTTAGTATTTTTAAGGGCCTGGAAATTGTAAAAACTTTACTCCAGTCTAACAGTTTATTTCGAATTAAAATTAGTTATAAATATGACGATTTTACGGTAATTCAATGTAATCTTATGTCTCAATTGGGGTTATCTATTTGTATACTTACCTAACTATTAAAATCGACGACTCACAATTAATTTATTTAAAACAGAATAAACTACATGTGATACTTTTAATATACATTTATGTTAAAAAAAAATTAATTGAACGTACCTACCATAAAGCATTCGCTCAACTTGTTGCATACAAGTTGAAACTT
>MOOZ01000890.1:182448-201604 GCA_002930495.1 Cecropterus lyciades | reverse complement strand
CTTCCGCTGCATGCGCTGCGTAAACGGTTAAAGTTTCGTAAAAATTATGTATGACAGAATTGACCCCCTTTAAAAGTTCTAAAAAAAAGTCAGCGACAGCATATCTCTATGTTTTCAGGTAAACCAGTGAGTTTACCTGAAAACATAGAGATATGATATGATACCCTTTTATATGCTAACCAAATTTCTTCCAATATAATGCATTATTTGCGAAGTTGTTTTTATAAATATAATATTTATTCTAATCCAAATAAATACATAAATTAGTTTTCTTTGTAGTAACTAATACGCGGGTGAAACCGTGGTACAACCTTATAAGCCCCAATCTAGTATGAGTATCGTGTTATCGCAGGAAGTGTCTGTGAATGAATGAAATACAACGCCCATTCTGCAAAGTATGTAGTTATGTTTAGATTCGATGTGTAGGCGCCGCTGGAACTGCGAGTATGAAAGGCCCATTCAAGGCGAAATGTTGACGAAGGCACTGTCAGTCATGCAACGTTTTACGTTTACGTCCTTGCTCAACCTCGGTTCACACAACGCTGTGAGCGAAGTAATGTAAATCAATTACAGATTGATCGTTTGGATAAGTTATTTCGAAGATTTATAAAATGTTGAAACTTTTACAAAATATTTTCATAATATTTTATGGGGTCTTCAATAGACACATAAAACTGTGTAGTTAAGGAAAAAACATTAAATGATACAGAAATGATTATGATGATTGCTTCATCATTATTTGTAGATCTTTATATGAAGAAGATACAACAGAATTCACCACAATTTAAATAGCTACTAGTTTTGATAACTTATCAAAGTTTTCTCTCATCCACGAAACTTAAGCTCATTCAAGTCCTTGACAACTCGCTAATTTGTATACTAAATCTCCAGATTTTATATTTCATAATAAAAACTTGGAGAATATTTAAAAAATCAATTATAAACCTGTGAGAGCTTGTTACCAAATGAAAATTACAAAATATACACAACTAGAAGACCCGCGCCCACTTTGTCGGGGACAAAAAAAATTTTGTTGTGTTTCTTAGTACTAAATGTTAGGGTTTATTACCCAACCGCCAAAAGGAGGGTTATGTTTTTATCGCGTATGTGTGTACATATGTACCTTCAAGAGTTAACCCCGGACAAACATCGTGACACGTAAATTATATATATATTAAGATATACACAATTGTAAGCATCTCGAAAAAAAAAGCGAAATCGAAAAAAAAAACATATCCAAGAATCCGCATGAGCAAAGCACTGTCTCAACAATTATCAATTCAATAGTAAGAATACAAGACACTTGTATGGAGTACGTATACATTTTTCATCAGAAACATTACAATGCAGTTGTAGAGTCCCATTTACATGTAAAACGAAGAGATTCGATTGAATATTTCAACTACAGTTAATTTTCCAATACCACTTTAGAAGAAACATTTTACTCATACATTCTAAATTAATATATTGATCTTAAAAATTAAAAATGGGGCAGTCCAAATATTATTATTATTATATAGTCAGTTATGGTTAGTTTAACCCTACGCGAGAGCAAAAGAGTATGAGTGAATAGTGAAATTAATTTAAATTAATTTAAAAGTAAAAGGTGCTGTAAATGTGAGGTACATTTTTTATCAGTTATAAATACTCATGGAAATCATTCCTTCCGTTTTCACGCCGTTGTATTATTAATTCCTTTTTAATTATAATGAATTAATACATAAAATATTAATTTTATTTCCAATAGGAAAATAATAAAATTTCGAGATCCATTCAGTTGTCGCTCAATAAAGAACGTGACGCATATCCATGTATCTATTGTACGCTGATGTGCATTTAAGCTGATTCTATTCGGTACCTGCTACTTTTAAAAACAATACAGGAATATTCGATATTTTTAAGTCGGTAAGTACTAAATATAGCAGGATTATACTTGGTATTCGTATGCACAGATTAAGATAAATACAAATCTGATATTGTTTTTCAATGCACTTATGTAAAAGTCGGTGTGCCCAAAAATACCACGATAGCACGTCAAATCATGGTGAGCTTATCTCCTTGGATAAGATAATAAATAGATTACAATACTGTGCTGTTGTATTAAAATCTAAAATAACCTTTTTTATATTTATTTACCTTTCCAGCAATATTCTTGCTTTTCAGAAAAAAAATCGATTCGATTAATATAATCGTTATAGGAAATTATACCATACAAAGAAAAAAAAATAAAAAAGAAACAATATTCAACTGTTTCGTATTTGATTGTAGGTTTCTACCTAAAACCTTCTGGTTTACGGAGCACAGTTCAGTCTTGTATTAATCACAACCAATTTTATAGTTAAGAAACGTCAGACGAGGTGGAAAGTTGAATAGGTGACTAATCTTTTCATTTTCCAATATTGTATTGATATAACAAAAGCACTTCAATAGCTATCAAACAAGATCCAAGAGAAGGGTATATGTTGACAAATAATGTAAAAGATGTTTCTTAAGCGTTTTGTCCTGGTGTTTTTTTATTTTTAAAACGCTCGTTTGCTCCTTGCAAACGAGCATGCAGTTCATCTGATGGCAAGTGGTAACTGCCGCTCATGGATATCTGAAAGCAACTTCAATTAGAACAGAGGTTCTATCTGAAGTCGATTACAGATGCGTTGCCACTCCCAAGGACTAAGGTCGCCTTAACAACAATAAGAACATGTTTATCGTCTAAGTTTTATAACCCGCTTAAATAAAGTAATAAATAATAACCACATCCACTTACTCATTACATTTAAAATATTATATCGATTAAATATGGTACCATCACATTGAAACGAGTATTCATTAGGCGCACTCACTGGTCATAAATAACGCATTTGAACGTATAATTTATCAAAAATTAATATCATGTCTTTGTACATATTTAGGACGAGAACAGAATACTGAGCACCCTCCCGAAATATACCCACTGATTTAGCTAACAATTTGTATAAAGATAATGATGATTATAAGACTACATATATAACCACACCAGTATATCTACATGTGTAATTCATGACTATATACAAGCGAATAGTTGTGGTAGTCCTTTCAGGCTCATTAATGGACGCGTGCGAGGGCGGTCAGCCACGTCACGAATATAAACAATTGTCTGTTCAAGGTGAACCCTCGCGCCGTTAGACTACCTTGATGTGAAGCATTTCGACATGCATGCGCAAACGATAAGATATACCCGCGAATAAATCTCACCGATTGCTTCTTCTTTATTTGTAAGTTATCGACACGTCATACAATCTTATAGATACCGTAGTCAAATACGGGTAAAAATGAATGAATATTACATTTTTAAGTAACGCATTTATCAGATTTGATTTTTGTAAAGCTTGCAATTTTTGGTAACGCTATTAATAATTAGAACAATAAACTTAGCAAAGTAATTCTTAATTCATCTAGTTAACGTGTCTCGCAAAAGTAATACAAATGCTAAACTGCATAATATAAATATGACTTGTTTCAAAACATGTAAAAAAATTTGGAGTACGCGCCTACCAGTAGACATAGGTCGCAAAATCTCATAGGATTATTATCCCATCATTATAGCGAAGCCAACTGTTGAAATTCATTAGGTGACAAAGTAATGACTATTTTCTCGTTTCAACAGAGCGTTTAGTTTTATACCTAATCTAACTATTGAACCCAGTATTTTTAAACTCCTAAGCAAACTGTGACCTCTTTTATATTTCACGAAATCAAAAATTAGACATCATTGACATTAACGAGTCATAATTACCTGTTTGTAATCAGGGGATGGCGGTCTCGGTGGGTACTTGGAGGCCATGCGAGCGTTGGCGCCGCAACCCTGTGCGGCCGGCGGCTCATCCTCCGGATAATAAAGATGCACGAAATCCTCCGTGTCCAGAAATGTGTTGATCAACATGCTCCGTATGATAACACGATAAATTAACAAACATCCAACCAGTCACACATGTAACCACCACTATTCACTTATTTAATACATCACGGTCACAGGAAGCACAACATCGATACTCGATCATTTTGAATCTTTTCATTTTACTAAATTCGGTAATTAGTCAACAGATCAATATTAAACACTACATATAAAGTAGCTATGTATTTATAGTATAAGTTATACACTCAGTACACTTGTATAAAATCACATTTGCTCATTTGCTCCGGAAAATAACATTTACGAACCTGGTGGGTATAAGTTTAAATTTAACCGATATGTTTGGCACAATACAGCATAACGATTTTTTAAATTACCTATTTGAAAAAGCGAAGGAAAAGTTAAAGAAATCTTTAATCGTTTAAGTTTAAACTCTCGACTTTAATTTATTTAATTACGTCAGATTAAAAAGTAATCATAAATACTGTCATTTAATTAAACGAGCGGTAAAATAACATACGGTATGTTATTTAAAGTAATTATTTGCTGAAGCAGAACAGACCATTTCGATCAGATGATCGAGTAATATCTACCACGTAAGTAAATTATGGTAGGTAGTATTAAAATGCTAAATACGAATTTTTTGGTATATCTACAAGTCTTCGCATGGATTAGTTAAAAAAATATACATAATATAATATATAAACCGGATACATTAATTATTATAAATAAATTATAATTATGATGTCATGTTTTTTTGATACAAAACAGTGTGGCTGCCAGCATATTAGTATAGTGCTAGTTACTAGTCTTGTTTGTTATTAATTATAATGAACAACAAACAATTGTTATCGACACAAATATTGCATTCATAAAGTGCGGTCGGTACTCAGTTCAATGACCTCAGGCGGAATTGAATCAAGTGTTCTTTATTATCTTCCATCTCCTTTTGTTGATCCAAAGCAGGCGTTAGAAATGCTGTACTGCAAATCTCAATAATATTGATCGATTGCCAAATTAACATTGACTTGCTTTATAAGGAGAGCGGCTGCCAATTTTTAGACAGTGAAGTGGTCACCACTTATAATCATTTGACGTTGCTTAACGTTAACGTGACAGATATTGGCAGATTAATAAAATTGCAGTACTGTCGTCTATATTTCATAGAGTTCTCCTCGCACACATAACAAAGCATTCCGTATATCAGGTATCACTACACAGTATAAAACAAAATCGCTTTCTCTGTCCCTATATCCCTTTGTATGCTTAAATCTTTAAAACTACGCAAATGATTTTGATGCGGCTTTTTTAATAGATAGACTGATTGAAGAGGAAGGATTATATGTATAATAACATCAATTAAATAGTGGAGAAATACTGTTATTTATAAGTTTTCTAATGTGATGTCGTAAATAATTACATTTTTTCCGCTTACATTGCAAACGCAGGCTGAACCCTACGAGATTTATTAAAATAATGGACTAAGTATTGTACACATTGAAAAGGTCTACAGAAAACTCCGCGATGGCATATGTCTATCCCTTATGGATATCCCACAATAACATTGTTTGTCATTTACTTTTTACGTCAAATAATGGCTAATTTTCGAAGCGACTTCAGCCAATACAGCATTAATCCTTATCGTCTTATAGTTTTTCAATCACGTCAGGACGGCTGGATGGCATTGGATATAGATTATAGTCTGGTATAACATATAGGTTACTTATTAAAATGAAAATAATATGAGGTTCCCGTGGGATAGTTATGTTTCTGTTTATAACATGGCTCAGAAAGACTTTGCGCGACTACCACAGTGGTAGTCGCTTAAGGGTCAGAAAATGACATAGCTACTTTTGATCTCGGAAAAAATGCACGGGTGCGGGAAATATGTATTTAAAAAGAATAATAGAGAATAGAGATTATTAAAGGTATAAATTTTCGATTAATGTATGTCACGTTACATTTCTTTTAAACGCGAGTAAAACCGCGGGCTCAGCTAGTATCTATATAAAATATTATTCTCAACTTCGTGATTCATCTGCAGCGGCGCTATGGCCAGTAATAATTTTATTGTTTTCATTACTAGGTTGACAAGGCAATATTCTTTCATACTGTAAAAACATTTTAATTTTATTCTTGCGGTTTTAAACGTATCTGATGTATTTGTGAGTGACATCAGATCAGACTTCTATTATATTTATATGTAGATATTGATTTCCATCGGCGGCATAAGCTCCTAACATCTGTCTGATGGTATGTTCGTTCGACACTTGTAAGACCAGTATTATGTTTAATTCATATTTTTGTGGTGACTTTAGAAGCCTTTTACATTTTAATTGATATTTCCTATTCTAAAGGGTGGTGTGAGCTATCGTGTTCCAATTCTTATGTACTCAGCGGATGCCTGCTCCACTTTCAGCGGTGTGTCGGCGTTGCGAGGAATGCGGTCACCAGCGATCAGCGCTTACTTGCAGGTATTTTATATGATACAAACAGACATATTTATTAGTTGTCCTTTTTTGTAAAATAATACCAATCTCTAATATATATTTTAAAACTGCAAATTGTTAATATGATCTTTATTTATATTTTAATATTTAAGAGTTCCTAGTTTGTGTTTTCTCAGAACTATATGCGATATATTGGTTTCTAAAAACTTTTATTTAGCTTGTAATATTTGAAGAATTTACAGTAACGTTTCAATCTGTTGTAAAATTGACAGACGATGAAATAATTTAAAAATGTCCGAATTGCAAAACCAATAGAGAAAGACGGACGCAGGCAAAGCGGTCGCGTTAGCCGCGTCGCGTATCACGTCGCATAGCTGGACCGCAAACAAAGTCCAGTTGTCGCTCGTTCAACATTCTCACATTACAAACTACCAACTAGTTTTTACACCCGCCGAACTCTGGTCCGAACGAAATACATTCTTAACTCACTGAAAACAAGGCTCAATCGAATCGAAACACTGATTCGCGAGTATTAACATATCTCAGTTACGGCTTAAGTTTCGGTCACATGTTACATGATATTGTTTCTATGTTTCTGTAATGTTGAAATTGACAGACCGTTCCACGTCCGTAGAAAGACATCTAATACGAGCTGAACTATCGCATCTTAAATTGCAACATGTATATACAATAGGGACCAATGTGCCAATAAGTGAAAGGCATATTATATGTCGCACCAAGTTTATATTTCATTAAAATACTTATATTATTTATATGAAAATAATTTATATTTTTTTCATTTCTTTATAAAAGTGAATGATATAACCTACTGTACAAATAAATAAAAATTATAAATTTATATTTCTTTATAAAAGTACGGGGTATCACCCAGATTACTGACAAATAATAAAATTCGAATTATTTTCATACATGACTTAGCACGTTTTTGGAATAACTTATTTCCTCGTTGTATACTGCACTTTTTTGTTTAATGCACTTTGCTCCTTTAAAAGTTCCCACCCGAAATCTCCTTTGGATGATTTTTCTATAGAAAACACCTATTAAACTTTTAGAAGATCTATAATTTTGCTTCAATATAAAACATTATTGTATAATAGTAAAAAAATTACAAGTAATATTTACATTAAGACCGCCATTATGAGGTTCCTTTCAAATGTTCAATATCTAAACAAAAATGGCAGCGATATGGTTCCGGTGAAAAAATATTTTTAGGTGCTAATTTTTCATATTGGTAAGTATAAGGAAAAAACAAAACCGACAAGCACATTGCAATTTGTTCCCAAAGACGAAGTACTTCACCAGTAGGCCAAGGTTTGTTTTCGGTGATATCACGCAACGTGTCGACACTAACCATGACGCCAAGTCATTTCATTTCTATTTTTGTTAGAGTTAAGAAAATATACGTTTTTTTTTTATAAGAAAGAAGCAGCAAACGAGTATACAGTCCATCTTCTTCTTATAGAACAGAAGTTATACCTTAGTCTTCTGGTCGATTATATATGTGTACCCCATGTTTGATGGTGGTAGAACTCTTTGTGGTTCGACTCCGGAAGCACTATCGCCTCACCTATTTCTACCTAATAACAGCAGTGTTACTACGCTGTGTTCTGGTCTGAAGGGTGTGGTAACGGAGACACACTTTTCCGAGGCATTCCATCTTAGTCCTCAGGGGTAGCAACGCGTCTGTGGCTAACCTTAGGTGAGACTTTGATTTAACCTACGGTTGATTACAGCTGTCCATGGGCGGCAGTAGCCACTTACGGCAGGTGGGCTGTAGGCTCGTTTGCTACTTCCGTACTAAACCCTGAGAACTTAGTTGAAACGCTTTGAATAAGCATGTCTATCTTTCAAAACAACACATAAATGCTTAACACTGATATTATAGGGCATAAAAATGTGTGGCAGTAGAGCAACCCGAGTGAAACCAGGGATTTACCTATAAATAATTAATATCTGTCTTGTCAGCAGTAAGAGCGTGAACCAATAATTCACCAACACAAATGTAAACAAGAAATTATTATGAAAAAAAACCCACTGCTAAAACTGAAATTAGTAGTTGGGTATTTTTATAATAATAATTTAACGCTATTTGTAATCGTGTACATGTTTTATTTGATACTCATTTTATAATAAAAAAAATCATCCCTTCCCCTCCTTTTTTTCTGATCATAGGTGTCATATATCAAAATGATATGAATATATCAGTATGAAAAGAGAAACGATTCCAATGATACGCATGATTCACATGTTAGAAACTGTGGAGCCGGTTGGGCAGTAAAGCAAGCCATAGAAATGGGCATCTATCCATACAAACAATCATAAATACATACGCACGAAAAACATAACTTTCATTCTGACGCAGTCGGGTAAAAAGCGGAATTCTTCAATCTCCAGGACATATGTAAGGTTTTTGGTAATAAAAACCCTACGACCGGAGCCGTAGGCAAGAGTTAATTATTTATTTTCAATCAGCGGATTCCATTTCTCTACACTGAGAAATACAAATGAGCCAAAACAACTATGTAACCGGAAAATGCTGATTGATAAGAATTCAAATTTGTCATACATAAATGATTTGACTTAAGTATTTATTTTACTTTTAATACTCATTTATGTGGTTTCTTATTTGCGACCGTGTATAATTAAGAAAACGTAGACTTTTTATAAAGCTTTTTATCTGCATTCGCTTTGATGGCAGCGCTAAAACACTTCTGCGCCCTTGAGACCAGTTTATGTGTCTGGCCGGTGAAGTTGTTTTCAAACATAAAGGATAATGAGCAAAAGCGGTTCATTACATACTCTTCAACCATTATTCTGATTATTACATATAACTATTTACTACTCTCAATGTGTCATAATCGTTATGATTTATATGCGTAATAACAAATAAAAGTCACATGTAAAAATATTACTTGATCATTTTCACAACTATTTATGGCATAAGTGTCGAAACAATGTTACCTCTAGTCTATTACCATTAATCACAATAAAAGTTGAAATATGATTATGTCTGTAATTCTGTACATAAAAAATCATCGTAGAAAGTTTATTGTTATGATTAAAAGAAGAATTAATAATGTTGTGATTAATTACATTGTTATGTATATTGTACAGGCTACAGTCTATTATCTGAATTTATCCTTTATTAGATACGAAGTAAATTTGAAAATTTTAGCTTTGCATCATATATTGCCGTCGCAGACAAATTTGACTATGACATGAAAAACCATATTGTAAGAACACTTTTGTTTCAACTTCGAGTTTGGTAAAGTGATCCCCATCTTGAATCGTCTGCGTTTAATTGAAGAAACGATGAAGATATACTGCACTTTAATAATGCCATGACACCAATCGTTGACGATCTGCGTGATCATCGCAATTATTGGCACTGTTGATTTATTGACCTGTAATTATTATTAATATTGCTCGAAGGATACCTTTTAAAACAATTACGAGGGATAAAATAAATATTAAAACTTTGTTTTTTGCTGCAATACATAAGCACAAATTATTTAGTAATTAGTAAAATGGTGAAATTATTATTCATAACTCAATATTATAATTTGTTTAATGCATATTTATATATAAACTCGGATAAGTGATCAATGTTAATGGAACAAGGCCGGTGTCGCGTACGAAGCAACTTTGCGGCTCGCGGCCTTGTCGACGAAAAATACTTGTCATTGTGGTCAGCATAGTCATCATAAACATGCATATTCTCGAGTTATATCTAACGTTCGTCACCGGAAGATCATTGAGAACGATATAAGGCAAGAGGATAGCATAAAATGTGTTAAATGTATGAGTTGTAAAGTATCCACCGTTGAGAGAGAACAATGTTATGTGGGGCCTACGCTACGCGAGGCGACCAATAGCGCGGCTACGCGTAGTCGCGGCGTTGCAGGCTCACAAACAAGTCATGTGAACGATTTCATTCCACTCCACACGTCCAGGCGCCGCGGCCGACCATGACCTTCACCTGCACACGCGGCAACACGGTAAACAAGCCGCATGCATATGCATGTGTTCGGGTGAATTCCCAAAATAATAGGAAGTGCCAAAACAAAGAAATATAAATAAATGTGTCACGCTATAAGGCTAAACTAAAATCTGTCGACTGAAATATCACTTGCAACAAGGACCTCTCGCAGAATCATACAGACTTTACATATTCATTTATCTTACCTATATAGTCGTTAAGTCCATTTAAAAATTAGATGGGTGATTTTAATGAAGCGCATGCAAAGGTGAAAAGATTTCCGTCATAGCAAAATTACTTCCGTGATTGAACGACACTGAAGCACAATGTGACTGTCTGAATATAACGAATAACGTGATTGTACACGTGAGACAACTTGAACCAACTTATGTAAAAGTAGTGTAGCGACTTATCAGTTGTACACATAGATTTAAAACTATAGACAAGTAAGTACTTCCTAGTGAAAAAACAAATAAATTCCCACATTCCTTGAAAAGAAGGTCGACAAGATATCATTAAAGAGCTAGGTCGCGCAAATTTAATAACACGAATCTAAATATAGTGACTTCTTGTCTCCTTTTTTATTATTGAGTAACTGTGATAAACAAAGTCATGTATGTATACTATGATCCACATTTACCAATTTCATTAATTATATGTGACAGATGAGATGGATACTGTCATAAAGATAGTTAGCAGATATTTCTTACTGTAAATAGAGGCATTATCAAGAAATTTGTCAAATCATTTTTTCATATGTCAGAGGTCGACTTCGTATTCATTTATACGATTTTTAAAATGCATGTATTATATATAGTATGATCGAACAAAGTACAATGAAAACATAGCATAATTAAAGTAAAAGTCATGTTAAGAAAATATCGAAATTAACTTCAAAACATCTGTATGCCATATTCTAATTGGGCCACACGTTCTAACAACTTGATAAGAACTTTCTTATCATAATATCATAAACGTAATCTAGTACTGTTTTGAAGAATTGGCTTGTACTCTTTACTACTACCAAACTATTTATACACGCTTTACACACGCTTTCTACACTCATAGCCCCACACTAGGATTTTCTCCTGTGTCGTGGGTGCCATGGAAAAACAAAGACACAAACACCCTGACCCAGAACAGAAATCTAAACTCATCATTCAGATTTCTGTCTGGCCGAGGATCGAACCCGGGACCTACTGCTTGTCAGACCGGTATGGTGACCGCTCCGCCACGCGGGTCGTCATCATTACATTTTACGGGTCGTTTACATTTATGTATATAAATAACACTTATAACAGGCAGTTGAAATTGAATTTTGCTTCGTTTTTAACAAAGTAGACAATATGACCTTACTTCTGACAATATGACAATGTAGACAATATGATCTTTTTTAAGCCATGTAACTGAAAGTGGGTGCGTTGGACGTCGGTAACGATTTTCTGGGATCACAGCTGTGACGAGGTGTGTACATGCGCAGTAAGAGCAGCCAGCACGTGGCCAATACGGACTGGTAACATTCAACTTTTAATTCAATTACATCAAGTTTCGCGAAGGACACTCGTTTCACTACGGATGATAAAATAACAAGGTCCAATGAATTTTACAGTCTCGATATTCTAGTAGTAATTCATCTAGCGATTTGCTTCATTAGATGAATACTATGACATGTAGATTAATGTGGATTGCGGATTTATTTTTTCTTTAATATAAGGAACATAAAAAGCTAAACTTTGTTACATTGAAGATGAAAGTTTTTCATGGACTCGTTCTAGACATGCGCAAAATACTGAAATAGGCCACGTGGCGCTCTCCAGTTGCATAACTTTTCCCACTGCGACAATTCCTCCCAGGTTATATTTTGTACCTATTGTAGTGTTTGTCTCGAGTGTTATAATATTCATTTGATTGAGTATTCAATACCTCTAAATCAAATCATTGTATTCAGTACATTATATGCACAAATTATATTTTTTATTCTATACGTACGTTTCTAAGCATTTCTGTTTTTCTTATAGGAATATCTCTCCGAAAATCCATGACAATTTGATCATTATTAATAGATGTCTTACGTTTATTAGTTGCTAAGATACTACCTGTATCTAAATAGATTATATTAGTGGTGTTGTAGTTTCGTTGATTAGTATTCATAATTCATATAGATTTAATTCATATATTTGTATGTATTTATTTATGTATTTAGTCTAGTGTGTATTGAGTTTTCATATTTTTTCTCATTAACTTTTTTACCAAACAATTTGTTCTGACTGCGTGTACTATTTCAAGTCATGTAAAGCTAAAAAACTTATAAATCAGGAAGCAAGTCGACATTTCGATGTAAAATTATTTATATAATGGTAAACCTGATATGTATAGCTTTCTTGATAAACGTGTAAGTGCAAGCATACCAGGAAGTCCGTGATGAAAGAATGTCTTGCCGACTGTGACCACGCCTTTGGCCCTAGAGTACTATGAATATGGTATGTCGCAGCCACGTTGCACTATGACGCCGCACACACATTCATGCAAACCGGACATGTACTGAGGCAAAATACTGCAGAATGCAGTATGGCGGCATAGTCGCCCGCCATTTCCCGCATCGGGAACGAACTCCCACTAGGAAAGACTTGCAACGTCGAAAAATTTTTCAGTTATTGAGATCTTTTTAACAGTAATTAATTGCATATTCGTAAACCATAAACAGCACAAGCCAAATTTATTCAACAATTTAAACAAAACAAATTCTTCGAATGAATATAATTGATTAGCTAACGTTTTGTGAAGCCAGTGACCTCGACGAAAATGTACTTTGAACAAAGCAACCACAAAACAAACGTTCTTGTGGAATTCCAAGGAGTTGCAAAACCACTTTCAGTTTTAAAAATAAGTATATTCCCAATATTAAATACTACTATTTCGATGTATCTAACGACCGACATGACATTATCAACTATTGTTATCCGTTTCTAAAACAATGTTTAACCATAATAATTTAAAAATTGAAGTTAAAGTCTGTTATATAAAATAAACCCGCCATAATGTAACGTGGACGCCACGAGAACGCCATGCCGTGAACCGCAAAGTCGCGTTCGCTCGATACTATGATAAATTTAAGACTGATTTAAAACAACCATATTTCTTACATTTATTGCTTTACCATAACACGGGCAGTAGTAAATTGTGACGTAATTTCCGCCAGCACCACATTATAATAAAGCCATGTGCCAAACACGTCGGCGAGTTCGGTTCGTCATGCTAGAAATTCCAATGCGGACCTTATGAACTTAATCACTTCTGAGGACACTTTACAATATAATCCATTTATACTTGTCGGCGACTTCGCAAAACCACAAATATGAGAACTGAAAGTTGACAAGAGCGCGGATGTAATGTATATCCATATTATGGAAAAGGATCAGCGTTGTCGCATCAAACATGCGACGATCACGCGCGGCAGCTGCGGGGCAACTAGAAGCGCGACGTAGTGTGGTGGGGAACGAGGGGGTCTGGCGGACAGCGGGGGGAGCCGGCGTCGGCGTCTGACTGAACCGCGAGACTCCACTACTAGAGAGAGGCTAGAGCCGCTAGAGGCGCGACCGAAGTGAATTGTGCAACGTCAGCAGGCGCGTGCGTGTACCCGTAGCAACCCACCTGGCGCCTCGGCATAACGTAATAATGATTCATAGGTATATATCTTCTAATCTAAACGCGTTTGCTAAACATCCACTAAGAGTTTGATATGAGACCAGATCGGATTAGTCCGCCCCATAAAAGCTAAATGTCGGACGGTCCATCGTTTACAGAGTATCGAACTTCTTTGTAAACAATACAATATGTAGTAGTGTCATATTTGCATATGGAAAAATTGTATAATGCGATCTTATCCGACAAATTTCTTAAGATACTAATAGTAGGAGACAACGCGATAGCTCACCCACGTTAACCGCCCACCATTTCCACTTTATTATATGTTGGAGTTTGAGGGGGTAAATTTGTCTAGTAATAATTACGTTTTTTATAGACTGGGGATAGTTTTTATAGAATGGGAATAAGCTTATGTATTTCATATTTAATCTTATGAAGACTGTATCTTCGTAATGAAGTAACATGCACAGAATATTTGGAATTATATGTTCTATGCAATTTTTATGTGCAAATCAGGGACTTTAGTTGGAATGACCTTAGCATTAATAGATAATTTTTAAAAAACGGATTATTGTGTATTGGATTAAAATAAATTTCTAGAATATGAACAAAAAACATGTCATCACGAAAATTACCCATTGAAAAAAAATTCGCTATAATAAGTATTGTTTTCCTACTCTACATTGCACCATAGGAAATCTTAAATTAAAAACAATATTTCATATCAACAGGTTCTATCCAATATAAATAGACTTTTAGGTTATTATTCCTTTTATTGATAAAAGGGGAAATATTCTAAGGATGTAAACAAAGATAAGTCTGATTATAGATTATGAATCACAGTGCGGCTGCAGACTTGCAAGGACTTTATATTGCATTTGTTTTATATCGTTGTCATTAGCTCTTCCGTAAATCCTTTCTGACATTTTTAAGCGGAAGTATGTTTGACCATGAAAAAAACTTGCTCGTATTTAGTTTTGTCCTTCGACCAAATCTAACTTGTAAACTAACTACAAGACAGGTATTTATTCACTAATCGAATATAATGTTTTGCAACATTAATACGTTTAGTAATCAGTGTCCTTCTCAAAACAGCAAGACCATAATAAAAATATTATTACTGCTATTTATATAAGCGATTATCAGTAAGTATTTGAACAGAAACTATGAACTCTATTTGTTAATGATTTTTTAGTGTGTAATGTTCACCTTCCTACATTTTTACTACGATTTAGCTAGCTACGCAACTTAGCACACTCAACTTCAATTAATATTGAAAGTACTCCTCAAATTTCTATTTATCTACTACTGGTTTTGTAAGAAACTTTCTTATAAAAATGCACCACAAATTTTGTACGGTGTAATAACGACCATGTGAAAATAAAATAAATCAGAATTTGGATTTATTGTACTTAATAAATCCTCAAGTACGACATAATAAGTACCAAATAGACGGTAGAGTGATGAAAAATGCGTGGAGCCCGTCACGTAGGCACATTTGTTTGTGTTGTTTCTGGGACAAGGCCGTCTAGGGGATATCGTCTACGAATCAAGATGATTGATGGTGAAATTGACGCCCACGATCAATTTTAATTTAAAATTATTTTCTACACTTTCTACGATTAAGATTTCAAATAATTAAACTCCAAGTTTATTTTTACAGGAATTAAAAATAAACAATAACACCCGTTAATTAGAAATATTCGAGGCAAGCATTACTAGAAACCTTCCGCACGCATGCTTTATTATAGACCATAAGTAACGTATGTACATAAAAATATATGCAATCTCTATTTTCTCCAATAAAAAATAAACAAAGTCATTTACAAACTAATAAAAAAGTTAAAAACTTTTATAAAAAGCGGTTCCTAAATCCATTAGTGATTTTCAAGTAAAACAAGTAGATAAATATTTAATCATCAAACAAGTAATGGAAAGGAAATACGTAAAATGTAAGGGTGAACGGTGTGCATACTACTTAGTCGTCCCCAAATTATATCTTATGTTTTCACATGTTAATTTTAAACAGTAGCCTGTATAATATAAGACTCAGTACCTTAAAAGGCCTAAAAGGCTAAAACCTAAATAAAGGTCTAGTCTCGTATCGGTAAGAACTGTCATCGTATGATCTTTTGAGAAGATATTTAATGAGAAATACGCAAAATAACAAAGAGGTTTGTAACCATTGCGTGTGGAATTAACATCCAAGCATTTTTGTGGGCCAAAAAACTCCAGAAATGTCTGCTTTTACAGCGGCATGTATTTTCAATTAAGGTTTTTTGCCTATTTTAAAGATCTTAGAAACCTTGGGAGGTTTCGGAGGAAATTGTACGCGCTGGATTTAAAAAATGTTTTTTTTTTTTAATCTTTTGAAATAGATATTAATAAACGTGTTAAAAATTAAAAGCTATTAAAAATCTTTCTTTACGAAACGTCCCTGAACATAGGCATATAAAACAGTTCGAGTTACCAGACTACTAAATTAGAGCCGAATCCTAAATCCATAATTAAATAAAGACTTGTGCCTTACTAACTCGACTTTTAAACAAAAAGTAGTGAGACTAAAACCTCATTATTGGAAAGACTGGAATTGGCGAGCACCATTTTTTAACGAGTTTAAGTTTTAAGGCGTCCGGCGTCATTACTGGATTTCTTACGTATAATTACTTTCTTCGAATATTTCTAAATTATTTAAAGTATGCACAATCTCCAGCTCATATGTAACACTCTAGAGCTCTAGATTGTGTCTACGTAACTGTTGGCAAAAACCCCCATTACAGTCTAATTCCAACAGTGGGACCGTTTGGATAGAGAGAATTATTAGGAAGACGTTTTGACAATGAGGTTTTCAACTTGCAGGCATTTAAAACTGTTGTACAATCTATAAATTAAGAATTAAGTAAGAAAAAAAATTGTTCACGTTCTGTTTCTTGATGTAAGAAACTGTATGTTTCTATTTATACAGATTTACAAACTAATAAAGTGTCCGAAAATCAATCGGTATTTTTATTGGATCTGATGAATACGTCACGTTTGACGGATGCGTATTTATCGGTTGGCTTTTAAAAAAAAGGTAGTGTCGCGTCAGACAAAAAGGCTGACAACGGGCGACCTTGAACCGTGGATAGGGATGAGGTGGGGCTGTCTGGATCACCTCCACATAAGTACGATCGATCATAGACAAGTACGCTGTCCGCGTGGACATGTTTACAATGAATTACTACATACCTCCCTATGCACACATACACAGTGCATACCCATATAGATACGTTTTTTGATTTGCTTCGTTATTTGCTCTCAAATTCAATTTTAAAGCAAATAACGATGGTTATCTGTAAAAATAAAATAAATAAAACATACACGAATTACAACGACATCGAGGATATATGTACATATCTAAGGATTTTTGACATTTTAGCGAGACAATGCTGCTAGTGTCATTAGTATAATACCGCAGTATAGGCATTTAGCTCAATTATTATATTTATAGTTTAAGTTTGAAAGTTAGGACATATGTATTTTAATTACTCTAAATATAATTAGAATTACAAATATATATTTCTGAGTTTTTTTCCAAAAACAAATAATAATGATATGCCTAATTAAAAATGTAAAAAGTAATTCGACTATAGCACCCACGCAGAGCGCTATAACTATGGTTCTCTAGTAGTATTTTACTTCTTAAGAGCATTGATTGCCTTTGGTTTAGCTGGATTTAAAAGGAACATCAAGCTAAATCTGAATAAACCAGCCTAGAATTCGTGTATTATGTATCTTAACGTTACCTAAATCACATAAAAGTTATCGTTGATCCTTTTACAGTATACCTTTAAAAATCAACAGATACTGAAGTAAATTATTTAGAACTTGTATATAAAGACAAAAAACATATACTACAAATTTTTGCATGTGTAATATTGAAGAAACTTAACCGCTATGAATAATTGTAAGAATTTGGTGTAATTTTTGGCACAACGATTTCAGGAAACGTGCAATATTGTAAAGAGCATTTCGTTGTCTCAAGTCGAACGCTTAGGGAACTAGAAATAGATCTAGACCAGTGAAAGGAAATGGAAGGGATAGATTCCCGCTTAGAAATATACAAAGATACTGTTATGTTGTTAAGTTTGAAATTCAAAAAGAAATGCAGCTTGCTTATAGATTATTGCTCGATGTAGGCAAATATTTGTTACTTATTTTTGGTCTATGTGTCTATGTACTTTTGATAGTGTTGGAGATTTGATAAACTATTTTATTTGTCGATGAGTCTACGGGCAATCCCAATGATTCCAGTAACTGTCAAATAGATAATATATGGTTTAGTGAGAAGAAGATGTTGGACATATTTTTCTAAACGAAAAATTGCAAATGACATTACAAAATCTCTTATACTAACTCCTCTACTCTTAATATGCTCCTCTTTTATATGCAGTGTCTTGCTCATATTTATTTGAAAACAGAAAAAAATAATTTTTAATCCTATGAGTTTCTGCGTTTACTCTTATATATTTGCAAATGTCATCGTATACCTACCTACCACAACTATATTAATAAATGATAATTATTAAGAATTAATGTTGCCGTTAAGAAAAAGCGACATTCATATGTGAAACCAATATCTACATTAACACGAAAAGCCAAAAACATAGTAGTCAGTCAGTCTTTTTAAGCACATTGGGCACACGGAGGAAAATAAGATTAGCATAATTAGTCCATATATAGGCAGCAGTCAACTAAATTTCCTTTCATTTCCTAAGTTATATACAATATCATATAAATCTATTTATGTACAATATCCAATGAGTTTGCGTCCAACATAACTGCTACTTTTTAATATGTTACGGGTACTCACGATATGTGATTTTTAATTTAATTTTGCTGATATATCAATTCCGCGATAATATTAGTCTAAAATCATATGTAAAAATCATAGATGAAAACCCAAGGCATTTCATTAATTGTTGAATTCTTCGTATAATTGTAAACATAATTCGACAAATTCCGCCTGGTAAGGCTGGCAAACAAGCTACTATACTCAATGTGGAATGCAAATAGGTATCGAGTACGAAGTGTCGTTGACCTTTTCCAAGCGATAAACACCGTAGCGCCGTCCAAGGTCATATTGTGATTAAGGGGGGGGTAAGGTATTTAATTTTTTTTTTTTGCATTTTTTTT
>MOOZ01000890.1:139709-175754 GCA_002930495.1 Cecropterus lyciades | reverse complement strand
TATCAAGGTCTGACGATGAGACCACTTGGTGGATAATGGAAATTTTCAGTGAACATTGGCAAGATCTTCGACTCGAATGGTAACAAAAAAAATTAACAAAACAATTGGTGATTACAGAATTGCAATTAAAAGGCAAAAAGGGATTTCTATAATTTTTAAAGGTTTTTAATGTCTGTAGATCTTAGTGTGTGATAATTTTAACTTTGTATTTAAACACTGTTTTCATTGTATTTTATGTGCTTATGCTTGGATATCAGCTTATAGAGCTTATAAAGTTTTCATAGAGTAAATTAGTAGTGGAGTGCAGTAAATAAATTAAATTCAGTAGTTTTCGTTTCGATGAAATCCAACAATCAAACAAATCTTCTAAAAATATTATTACTTATACTCAGTCCTCTAAATGTCTTATTTTGTAAATATATGCGATATACATACACGCGGAAGATTCATTTTTATTGCATAAATGAATGAAGTTCATGCAGCTGGAATTAAGTTAAATATAAATGAAAAATAATACTAAAAATATTCACAATGTGATGAATGTTACTTAACTGTAATTTGCAAATATGATTAGCACCTTGATAAACAGTACAGTTATATTATATTATAATAGATTTATGTTGTTTAGATTTGTTCATAGACATCTTTACTGTATTTTAATGTAATTTAAGTAATCACTTGTCACAAAAATATACCTGTTTCCTATAAAAATAATTACATTTATCATTAGAAATGTCTTAGTATTCAGCTACATAAGATAAAGTATATTTGTATTAAAATATACATATCTAGAAATGTAACAAATATTCCATGAATATTTGAGAATAGGTCATTTTCAAGTAATAGAGGGTGTGAAATTTCGCAGATTTATCGATAAACACAATAGTGTTTAGTATCCACTCTGCTATAACATAACATGGATATTTTATATCTATCTCATTAAAAATCTAATCCTAAAATCTCCAGTGAACTGCCGCTCATATTTTTTATATTTCAAAATAAAACAGAAATAAATTTGGAAATGTAGTTCCTTTGTGTACTAAAACTGTTTCCAAGCTTTTTGTTGAGCTGTCAATAAATAAACACACCACTCACTGGGAACACAGGCATCTTAATTGCTTCCGACAAACCCTTTATGTCAATATAATATATATACACAGAAACAATAACACTCTCCTTTGCAGAAGAACACGTAAAGTCTCATGTCGACTTCATTAAATCTGTAATTATGACTTCAATAAGCAAATTCCATTGCATCAAATAAGAATCCAAAAAATCTACCTTACTCTTCTGCAAAATTAATCACTTATTAAGCCTTCTAAGGTAAAAAAACAGTCTTCTAGTTTTTGTGACCCTAAAAATTCATCTTCCATATTTTTATATGAACTCCGAGAGAGCTTAATTTTTAGGAAGTTCAGGTACTGGAAGCTGTAGGCTATGTGAGATTGGAGCAGGAACTGAACCATGGTCAGGATTGGCTACAAATGTATGTACATGTACTTATAGAATTTACCACATTTTTGACCACAAAGAAAAAATATATGTTTGTGGTGCTGTGGTGGTGTAATTCATGATTAGATTAACACATGGGATACTTATTACTGTTGTAAATGTAACGACAGCAGCTGAGGGCATAAGCTAATAATGCACCAGGGCTATTTGTTATCAAATTTTGAAACAAACAACAATCATTGAGTAGAAGTTTCAACAAAGGATTATTTTGATTATAAATTATATTTATGGTAAGATGTCAGCAGTAATCAAAAGCCATTATATTAAAAATATGATTAAATATTAATGTAAAATGTGTACTGTAAATTGAAGTATAAGGCACATGAAACAAGTCATACTCAGCAAACTACTAATCACTCAGCAAACTAAGCATAATCAGATCAATATAATAAATAAGTATAGACTAATATCATTTTAAAAGATAATAAATATAAGTATGGCTTGAATTGCTGAAAGAGTAGTGAGCATTTTATACTAACAGGATTACAGTAATACAAATTTAATACCTAAAATATTTATATTTTATATTATTCTTTCTACTCCTTGACGTAAATTAATTTCTGATGAAATAATAACAAACAGAACAGATACATTTTTAGAAGTCTCCAATGTATTGAAATATTGGCTCTTAAAATATAATGTAAGTATTATTAAAAACTCCTACTACTATTTACTAAACGTCACAGTAAGACCAAGTAAATTTAAACCAGTGAAAGTAAGATACCTATTGTCTCAGTTTACAAATGTGCATTAAGGTTCACCAGATACATTATTCTTGTAGATGAATAAAGGTGGTCTACTTATTACCCACTGCAGGCATAAGTATTTTTCGTGGCTCAAGGTTGATTTAAAGATGTATTAATAAAGACTGTCACAACCACGATAAAGGACAAAATTCAGTGCGCAATTACTTACCTGGTTCGATCCGCCCGTAAACAACACGTAACACCGAAATCCAGATGTCTAGATATGAATTATAGGAAAACTAATCACTGGAAAAGGCTATGTATAATTTTCGACTAATCAAAAAACTGAAGCTCTAAAACGGAACAACAAGAACAAGAGAAAACATATCACAAAATACTTAAAAATACAGATACTGCGAATGAGAAAGCACTATATGAAATGACATAAAAAGGAAAGAGAAAAAATATTGATAATACCATAGACTAAAATCAGCTGTTGTGTTGACAGCTTTCTAGTTTTTCTTTTTTTAATGTAAAGTTGGTACTTTGAAAACAAATATACTGCCAATATTAACATTAAATTATCGATTCATGTAATATGATGTAAAATATTATAATAAAATCAAAGATTGTAACACTATTAAAAAAATTAAGACTAATCTTTGTTTACTTCTAATCAGCTGAGCAATTTTGTTAAAAACAAAATTATGTTTATCTATTTTTATATATAATAGGTCTTTACCTATGAAATTGCCGTTTTTCATTAAATAAATGAAGCGTATTTTTTTCTATATTGTTTATTTCTATCAAAGTAATCACCCATACAATCAATGCATCTTTGCCAACGCATTGGTAGCGTTTTTTTATTAGCCCTTGAAGAAATCAGCTGGACGGAAGGCAACAAATTCTTCAAAGGCATTTTGTCCTGCCTCTTAAATTTTTTCCCGCGGGAAGTTATCCAAATTCTGGAAAAAGTAGAAGTCGGTAGGCGCAAGGTCTGGTGAGTACGGTGGATGACACAGAAGTTCCAACCCCAGCTCTTGTAGCTTGGAGACCGTCTGCTGTGTATGAGGTCGCGCGTTGTCGTGCAGGAGCAGTGGAGCCGAATTATTGATCAACAAATCTGGTTGGAAATGTGCGAGCTTCTCCATCATTGTGTTCAGTTCTTCACTGTACACATCTGCAGTAATGCTCATCCCGTTTGGTAAGTAGCTTACATTAAATTGCTGCGCGTTTAAGAGTGTCGAACAGGATCCATTTCTCGTCACAAGTAACAATGCGGTTCAGAATTGCTTCATTTGTATGCCTGTTGAGCAGCGCACGTCTCGACGCGTACTTCGCGCTGTCGATCATTGAGTTCGAGGGGCACCCATTTGTCATGCTTTTTTACCTTGCCAATTTGACACAAATGGACCAATATTGTTTTGATGCTAACGTCGAAAACTGCTGCTAATTCAGCCGTAGATTGAATATCATCAGCTTCCACAATCGCCTTTAATTCGTCATTGTCGACATTCATGTGTTCATTTTTCAGGTAAAAATTTCTAAAACGGAAGCGGGTAAACCAATAACGGGTGGTGCGTTCGTTTGTAGCATTCAGTAGATAAATACTAATATACTAGATAGTATTCGCTCCGTAAACGTCGTTGATGTTGCGTACCGCTTGTGCTGCTTTGTTGCCACGACGTTACTCACGAACAAACCACTAACTATTTAACAAAAGACGATTTTAGAAATGATAATTCCATGTTTTTAAAATAAAATTAAATTGAAATTAGAATATCAGACAAAAAAAATATTCTGATTTGAAATGGCCAGTACGGCAAAACGGAAATATCATAGGTAAAGACCTAATATTACCAGTGCACCTCGTACGACACTTGAGGAAGGCAAAATCAAATAAATTAACCATATTAAATACATAATTATTTATTTGCTTTAAACAAATTCAATAGCAGCTTTTCCAACTCAACATGCGAGTTTCTCTTGAGCGGTATTTTGGGGGGTGGCAAATTAAATATTTACCCAGGTCGACAGTTACCTGCGCTACACCACTGCTTAAGAACGTTGGCAAAAGTATTCACAACACACCTAAATTCTAAACATATTTAGTTATATACTTATAAGCTAAGTAGTTGCCTACATCTTTGTAATAGTACTACTTCTTTTTGTATATTTACCCACTTATCAAATCGTATTTAAATTGTTGTAACCTGTATTTAAGTTATTTCTCTTTGCATCTACGCCTGATATTGTGATTATTGTTTCAATGATGAAGTCTTTTTTTGTATGTAGTAGTAATATAAGGATCAAAAATTGATTATATAATTATCTTTCGAACATTTTCTCATTTTACGCATGTCGTGTGCCCGCTGCAGTGGCAAATGCGGTAAAAACAGCTGTTAGAATTCTTAACTAATCGCCGTTGTAGATAAATTAATCATATAAAGGTAATTCACACTGCGATCCGGATCGATCCATTTGATTGCCCAAAATCAGATTTTCCGTCCGCAAGTAGAAAGATAAATCCACCATTTGCACAGAACTCTGTGCAAATTGCCAGCAATTGTTTTATACGCATATTAAAATCAGTATATACAAATGAACTCTGTGGTTAAAATGTAAACATGGTGAAATGCATTCCCTGCATAAAATCATACGTATTGCAAAAAATTGAAGTTGTTTTTTCTTTTGTTTATTGTAGTAAACAAAGTTTACAGTTATAAACAAAAAAAAGTAAGTAAATTAATGTATAAAATAATACCGTTTCAATATATTGGGAATTTAGGAAAAATAATTGTCAAAGTATAGTTACAATAATACGAACATGGTACTGCACGGAATACATTAAGGCAGAAAGACAATAAGTCAAGACTCAGAAGCAAAGAATTAAAAAAAGAAATGACATTTTTATTGTGTCCAAATTATTCCAAAACGAGCGATTCTGAAACGTTTTTCATTCAACAGTTGATAATTGAGATGTTATTAAATAAATAAAAAATAATATTATACCAAAAACTTTAAACTATGCAATATAGTGTTTATTTATGATATTAGTTTTATTAATGTCGCACCAACCTACTTGACTACTTTGTCTAAACACTGTCATTTGTTCGCAATAAATAACCTTTCGTCATTGTGAGTAGACTAATTGACTAGGATTGTGACCGGGAACAAAAAATATAACCACAGCAATTATAAATATGGCAAAAGAGGAGGATGATGACAATTTGCCCGACAAAGATGCGGCGAAGGAATTTTACGCAAAATACGAGCCCAAGGAAATAATTGGCAGGTGAGAATATTCGTTATTTATAAAGTTGATTAGTCTGTTTAACAGTAGTTGTATTGTTGCCAATTTTCTGGTGGTTCAGCAGAGAATTTAGAGCATACGCTACTTCCGCACATTTCCTGACGCCGCGGACAACCTTGATGCATGCAGTTGAATAACATTATTTTCTATAGCTATACGGATAATCAATACTCCAGTTTCACTATTTCAATTCTGTTATCTAGGCTATATATTTACTATTAATTTCAAATAAACAACATTTATATAATAATATAATTTTAACTTCATCAACATATTTCTAGCTCTAACTCATGCATATCTAGGATATGGAAGGTAGTATAACTTTATGGAAAATTCAATACTTATATATTTATGAAATTTCTATTTTGGTTGTGTTATAAGTATTTTGTCATCACCATATTTTATGTTTATGCATATAAGAGATGTCGCAACTGAACATACAGTTTATATTATATTCTCACCATATTTTTATATCAGGGTTTCCAATTTTATTTGGCCATGAAACCCCAATGGATACCAATACCCAAGACCCCAATACTTTTTTTGACAGAACCCTAGGTGACTATTTTGATAAGTGTTTACCTGTTAGTTTAAATATTTTATGTTGACTTGAAAAAATAATAAATTATAAATGTAAAATAATCATTATAATGTAAAAACTATTAATAATGTGAAGAATGTATTTTTTTTTACATATTTGCTTATTATAGCATAACATTTTTGAGTGTTTATTTAAATCTCTGCTTTAACCCCTATGATCCTTCTACGGATCCTTCTAAGGGTTTTGCAAGCCAGCTTTTAGGAATCCCTGTTCTAGATATACATTAGAAATCAACCCAAAATATAATGGGAAGTGTACATTTAGGATAATACAAGATAGGTTGCTGTTTTGGAAGATTAAAATGTAACATTATATTTCATAACCAATGTAACCTTACATCCTTTGAGGTGCTATATTAATTAAATCTATTTTATATTTTATTGTGTTATAACTAGATCTAATTTTAAAAAGGTTAATAAAATTAACAATTTGCTTTGGTGCATACATTTGTTTTTCAGATGTGTTTAAAATTCCATGTAATATTTGACTTTTGTTCTTATTGCTCAAATGCAATAAGAACACCTTTTTTAGCTAACTTTTAAACTGAAAGTCAGATTTTATTTCCCCTAGAAAATAAACTATTGTGTATGTCTTGTCAGTGTTTTGCGAATAAGATACTAGTATTTAGATTTTTATAAACCTGAAAACACTCAGGTAACGGTAATGTGACAGCTTACTTAACTTAAGTCAAAATTAAATCTTTACAGGGGAATCAGCTCAACAGTGAGGAGATGCATTGAAAAAGATTCAGGGAGGGAGTATGCTGCAAAAATCATAGATCTGAGTCAGGAGTCTCAGGATGGAGTGGACACACACACGATGCGGGATGCCACCCGTCAAGAGATTCACATACTGAGGATGGTAGCTGGACACCCATACATTAGTGAGTGAGTTGTTACTAGAGTTCAGAAAAGTTCAGAATTCAAAAATTTCTTTATTCAAGCACATTATTTTTCCTATAATGATATATCTATTTGAATTTATGTTTAAGTTTGTACATATTAAAATACATGTGTGGAAAGTTTTATGATATTTTCTTATTAGAGAGTTAATTATTAATAATAATAATTGATTGAATTGATATAATGAATAAACTAGTAACATTGAAAATATTAAAACAACACCAACTGCTTAAAGAGATATTTTTGTTCATAATTATAGATTTAATTTAACACTTTTGTCAAAATACTCTAGTAAAACTATTATAATATTTATATTTTTAGAATGGTCTTTTAGTTGCTTTAATTTTATACCCATATTGTTGTAATAGTAAAAACAGACGTCCCTCCTCACCCCTTTTTTCTCTATTTACAGGCACCATTTTTTAAATTATATAGCCTATGTCACCTTCCAAACTGAGTCGATTCTAACAATATGTCATATGTCACAAGCCATTTGGGCTGTAGTGGGTGCCAAAGAAATGGACATACATACAAACAAATACATATGTTCGAAAAACATTTCCCTCCTTCTGATGCAGTCGGGTAAAAAGAAATGGTTAATTGCAGTTGAGGACGGCAGGTTGCCATTAGCTCATAAATGGACTAGATTACTGAAAATGCATAAGTTCATTCATGTAGCAATCAATACATTCAATTGCAAAGCCATTGGAATCCTGGCTGCAAAGTTGTCCACTTTCCCATTGCCTGAGTCTGACTCTCAGCTCAGTGTCTCCTTTTTCTGAAATTTTGACTATACTAGGTACATTACATATTGTTCTAGGAACAATGTTATATAATGTGTAATTTTCTATCGTTAATTACACAACATTCAGAGCATGTTCAAATCAATTGTAGCTTCACCAATTCAAACACTTATGAGGTTAGTGTAATTAAATAACAAACATCCATCCATCATAAACTAAAAATTCTCCTCCTCTTGTATTTATTTTAAAAGTAGGATAGTGCTGTCACTGAGTATTATTAAACTTATTGTAAGAATAGTCCCACACACATACACACACACTGCTTCACACTGTCTCAAAGGAGTGTGAAGCATAAACTTATATAATCTGTCTAAGAGAATGGTTTATTGTTTCAGTTGAGCTGCAGGATGTATTTGAGTCGGAGACATTTATTTTCCTCGTGTTCGAGTTGTGCAAGAATGGAGAATTGTTTGACTACTTGACCTCGGTAGTGACACTGTCCGAGAAGAAGACAAGATATATAATGAGGTACAGTATATTGTGCTTGTTTTAAAACTTAGACTATGCTATTTAGTTACTATAAATTTTAGATCAATGTCTAAATAAATAAATAAAAGAAGAAATATTAATAAATAGTGCTCTATTTCTGTAAAGTACATTTTACTATGTGAAAATTAACTATAAATTAAATATATTTTAATAATGGACAGAAACATACTGTGTGGAATATTTTGTGTTAAAAATAGAAATACACATTGATCTTTGGCATCTACAATGTCTATATAGGATGGTACTTAAAGCGGCTCTTTTGTACACATTATTGTATATTGTATACAGTGGTATATGTATGAGTGGATTAAAAGTATTTTATTATGTAACTATTACATAAAAGAATACTTATAAGAATGTTACTATTATATATTGATACAATCTGATATACTGGGAATCAAAGCAATAAAGAACTTGTTCTGAACGCCTCCTTTGACATAAGCGAAAAGATAGGTCATATATATGTATAACAGCCTCTCCCGCTATCAAGTAGGTAAAATATGAGGTACTTGATAGCGGGAGAGACTATACTATGCTAGTCTTGTTTTAAAAAAAAACAATTTTTATGTTCAGTAATTTACTAAACCTTATATGAAAAAAATACACTACTGCCATGACAAGTAATAGAGACACTGTAAAGAATAATTTTAAATTAATTTAAGACTCACTAAATAAAAAGAATGATTTTTATGGATGTCACTTGGTCTTTCCAGATTCTATGGGAACACAATATCTCTCGAATAACTCATGTTTGGGGTATTTATATTAATTTTTCATTCAATATCGTATATGTGCATGCATTATGCATAATATCAGCATGCATTACTTTTATTATGTTAATTAAATTGTTTCATTTACTTATTGGGTGTTAAAGTGGGTTAATGGAACAATATAGATTAAAACTTAAGTTACTTAGTAACCTGCAAGTCAGATAATCATGTTTTGATAACAGCCCTTGCTGTTTAACAAATTTTCCTTCATATTTATTTACTTTGCTGTCATAACTAATTATATAGGTATTTTTACACTTATTTTTTTAAATTATTGCTAGACTTATTTCAAAAGATTTTCAATGATAGAGTAGATGAAAATTTTCCATAATATGTAATGATTTTATTAATACAATTAATGTACATACATGTACTTCATGTTTGCATCCGTCACTAACGATCTGCGTGGTGTAGCGGTCACCATACCGGTCTGACACGCAATGGGTCGCGGGTTCGATCCCTGGCCAGACAGACATCTGAATGTTGAGTTTAGATTTCTGTTCTGGATCTGGGTGTTTGTGTATTCGTCTGTGTGAGTCCATGGCACTCACGACACAGGAGAAAATCCTAATGTGGGGCTATGAGTGTAGAAAGCGTTTATTGTGGTTATGGAAATAGTACTAGTTGTATATTCACCTCATTTTATAATTACTTTATAAGTATTAGAAGATAAAGCATGCAAAATTAGTTCAAATTTCAAATATAACTTTTGATACTAATAACATAGATATAATTATATTGTAAAGTTAAGCTACAGTACATACTTATGTGACGCAGTGCGTAAATACTACTACGATTTACTTATCACACTGTTTTGTCGACCCTAATAAATGTACTCTTATCACCCAATTTCAATTTCCTCATACAACTTGTTTGTTATCAAATATTGCATAAATCGTCAGATGATACGTATTGTAATTAGATCTTAATAAAAAACTTAAACTTGATATTCACCGAAGTATAACATAACGTACCTCGATTTCAATAGATTATATTTTGTTTTTGATAAAATTTTAAAACTTATGTTTTAACTTATGAATGACCGAGGAGTTCAGCAATCTTTTTTTAACATTTTTTATTTCGTAAAAAATATTTTTTATCTGGCATGCAGATTAATGAAGGCCGTACTACAAATAAACGTGAACGCTTTCTACACTCACAACCCCACTAGGATTTTCTCCTGTGTCGTGGGTGCCATGGACACACAAACATTCATTACATCATTCAGCTGTTTGTCTGATCGGGGATCGAACCCGGGACCCACTACGTGTCAGACCGGTATGGTGACCACTCCACCACGTGGGTCGTCGAAATCTTAAACTATTATTTTAAAACGTTTATTCGTTGGAAGGGTGGATGCCGGCAGAATTATTACGAGGTGACCATCTGGAGTGGCAACACAGATGTAATTGAGTTCATTGCTTCCAGATGCTGTATTTTTAACTTTTTTACTGTATACTGTAATGCTAAAATACTGTATAGGAGTCTATTGTATTTTGCAACAACGTTCTTTTAAGCAAATTAATATTATCGTCTTTTTTCATAATAATTATACTTTTTTTTTAAATTGAACGAAAAAATATCTAAAATGCACATGCTGGTGATGGCGATATATTTTTTTGTCGTCGACGTAAAGGAGCCCCGATGATAATTTTTATGTAACTTATTAAGTACGTAAAAATGTTTACTGTATTTTATACTGTAAACGAAAAAATTTTCACTGTAATTTTGTACAATATTATGTATTTTTAAGTAGAAAACAGTAATTTTATAATCAGGGTAAATAACCCTTATTTTATCAACAATAACAATTTTAAACTATTTCACAGTAATTAAGTAACCAATTTTCATGAAAACGGCATTATATGAAAAAATCGTTTTTCTTGTTTTATCAACAGATATCTACAAGACCATTATTAATTCATAGTTTCCAAGATCAACATAATAATATAGGGAAGCATAATCAAGGTGATGCCAAACATTGACCCTGTAATCAGTTTCGCGTAACATTGTTGATAAATGTACGATATGATATTCCGTACGTCACAGTATGTCGTGTGCGGCAGAGCATGCCCACAGATAGTCAGGATGCGAGTTCGTATAAGCTCCATAGTCCAGTCTTAGGCCACATCTTGCGCTGTTCTCATCTCCTGGTACTTTGGGAGAATTGCAAACTGCATTATATAAAATGGCTTTAATTGTCGCACACAACATGGCCCTTGTTGAAATCCCCACACGGAAGAAGAAGCGTATCATGTGTAACGAGTTAATTGCTCACTTCTTAAAGATTATTATGTGAGTTTTAAATTTTAATGTGAACTATATTCGTAATTAAGTCTTCCATACTGGAGGTTTAGGTCCGCACGTACCTCTTGTATTATTAATGTGCGTAACAGAAATAAAATGAAGCTGCATTGATTGAATCCGTATTGTTGACGAGACGGAACAAGGTTATTCTGAGAGGATGCTCGCCCATCCAGGTGCCGTCCTTTGGTAGATGATGAATTGTGAATGGATTTTATAATAAGCGTGAATATTTACCATGTGGCAAGTGTAGCATAGGAATATTCTATTAATAAAAAAATCAGTTCGCAGATATAAAAGTCATAGTGGGTCGCTCAAATAAAATATTATAGTGATGATCAATAATCAAAATAGTATAGAATATATAAAAAAAGCTTTTGATCTGGAATGTATATTTTTTCAAATCTTTGCATAATTCATAGCGTCTGCAATACAATAGGACCGAAGATGAAAGTCATCATTAATATCCATGGAACCAAGCTGAAGTTAGAGTTGTCATTATTTGCAGGCAAGTTCTAGAAGGAGTGCGTTACGTGCACAGCAAGAGCATCGTGCACCGCGACCTGAAGCCGGAGAATATTCTGCTCGACGACCAACTTAACGTCAAGATCACAGACTTCGGCTTCGCTAAGGTGCTCAAGAATGGGGAGAAGCTATTTGGTGAGTGCATCTTCATCAATAAGTCCTTTGAAGTCTACTGCTAGACATAGGTCTACCCTAATGGAGAAGACGCTGCTGCTCATCTACTGAATTTTGTCCTCACATGAAGAGAAGAAGTGGTCATGGCTATTTGGTATAACACTGCATATATATTTTTTACATAGCCCCATGTTATTCATACCTAGTAAATTATCACAAATATGTGTTCCTTTGGAGATCACGGAGTCCTCTTCGCAGCGCCGAGGACGGCCACCATGGGGTTAGTTAAAATCTCACATAACCTGGTGTCGCTCTCACGGCGACGGGTACCTTTTGAAGGTTTCCCCCACGAGAATAAAAAAAAATATCACAAGGACATACAAACGGCATGGCAACTAACATAACGATCCGCTTAAACTGAATTACGGTTCAACACTTTTCGTTATTTTATTTTCAATTACCATTTCTTCTGTAACTAAAATATTTGTCTGTTATTTCCGTATTAATAAATGGAAATCGATCTTATTAAACATGAGATAAAAATAAAATTAACAGTATTTCGTTTGAGTAATCATGTCAAATTAACTGCCGGAGGGATTGGAAATATCGGCAACGGAGATACAGATTTTTCTTATTTTACCTGGTCCGTAAAATATAAAAAATCGGAGTAGTCAATGTCTTTTAATATACTTATTATTAGGCATAGTTGTAGCAGTAACAATTGTGTATTTATACTTATTATTCTAATATTATAAAGTTGGTAAGTTTGTTTGTTTGGTTGAACGCGCTAATCTCAGGAATTAATTATTCAAATTGAAAAAATATTTTTCTGTTAGAAAAGGTGAGAAAGGCTATAGAATATGTACAATCACGCTATGGTTGTTTGTTTTTTTCTTATGTAGTAGCGGGTGAAACCGCGGGGCCTAGCTAGTACAATATACATAGTGTGAAGAGAGGTCACGCTTTGTCGCGCCATTGTGCACCTGTGATGTACTCAAGTTACACCTGGTTTAGACAATGGGAACCAGATCCATGTACCTGCGCATACAGTAAACGTTAGAATTGTACTCCAAAGCAACTCTACACTTACTCTACAGTAATATTGCCCTTCGATACAACATTTTTTAAACTATGACGCTACGGTATTCATTTAGTAAGGTACTGTATGTAAATATTGAACACCTTGTACACTCATAGGAAATTGTGTTGCAACTATGATCAATCAGGAGTTTGGAGTTTGAATACCAGATACACACCTCGGAATCTTCAGTTATATGCATTAGATCTTAATTATAACTTGTGACATTTCATTATGACAACACTATTCACTAAACGATCTGACAACATTGAAAAGGTACATAAAGGTTTTTGCATGTTCGCAGAGCTATGCGGAACGCCAGGCTACCTGGCGCCGGAGACGCTCAAAGCCAACATGTTCGACGACGCGCCCGGCTACAGCATGGAGGTCGACGTGTAAGTACGCCTAAAACGAGTGCACTGTAGTTACAGTATATCTACTGTATTTTCAACTTTCTTTACTTCATACTGCAATTGTTCATTACAGTATACAGTAAACAAGTTACAATATATAGTTTTCGTCGACCAAAATTCACAATTTCACAACCTTCAAAATTTTTTTAATGCCATTTACTGTGATTTATTACAAAATACAGTAGTTTTACTGCAATTTTATAATTTTAATCTGGAAGCACTGCTAAAACCCCGCTTGCATCTTTCTTTCTATCTTTCTACAGTCATAGCCCCACAGTCTAGCATTATCTCCGGTGTCGTGGGTAACGTGGTCACACAAAGATGAATAGACAAACACCCAGACCCAAAACAGTATCTAAACTCATCATTCAGTATCTGACCACGGATCGAACACAAAATCAATCGCGGTCAGATCGGTATGGCGTCCGCTCCGCCACGCGGATCGTCAAATCTACAAACATACAACGTGACCGACAAAATACTATTCTCCGATACAATGTTGTACTAATATCCTATCCAATTCTCCGATACAATGTTGTACACTTGACAAAATATTGTACAATATAGTAGAAAACTATAATTTTGTTTCAAACATCACATTCGATATCTGTGGATGGAAACGAACTCCAATATTTTATTCAATAGAAGTAGCACACACCCACCTCAGGAGAAGCAACACACCACAACCTCACGAGAAACAACACACCACCACCTCACGAAAAGCAGCATATCTAATTAACGTGATGCGGTTTTTGCGTATCGGTAAAATGGTGTGGATGCCGGCTGACTGACATATGTCAGTCAGCGACTACGTCAGTCCATAGAAACTTAAACGGCCTGGGGTTGACTTCACGTAGAAAGTCTGTTGAATATGAATTTTACTACTTCATATACATAGTATAAAAAAAAAGTTATAATTGATATTTGCAATATATATAATAATAAGGTTCCACTTGAGGTTGCCCACAGAAACGCCACCGGAACAGAAATGCTCAACGCTACTGTTGTTAGATG
Source organism: Cecropterus lyciades (assembly GCA_002930495.1). Taxonomy (NCBI): domain Eukaryota; kingdom Metazoa; phylum Arthropoda; class Insecta; order Lepidoptera; family Hesperiidae; genus Cecropterus; species Cecropterus lyciades. The sequence continues at coordinate 161,230 of MOOZ01000890.1, read as the reverse complement.
GAAGTAGGCGATGCCGCCACAGACGAACCACTTAGGTTTCTATCACTCTGAAATATATACAGACGTCGAAAAGAAATAGTGAACGAGGAAAACCATTTCGAAAAAATATCTTTAAATAATTTTTGGTAATTTTCTACGTAAATTTTGACAACTAATGGTAATAAATATATGTATATCGATAGTGGTGTAATTCCAGGTATAATTCCCGTCACTAAGTTCCTCAGCGAGAACTTGTGCTAACACGTGAGAACCTCATATGTAATACCGCATGTACGAACATGTGAGGCTCTCATAATACAGATGCACAAATGACACCACAATAGGTCAATCACATGAGGTCACAGTAAGTGCAGTCAGATGACGCTCCTATTTTGTAATCGCGTCACTTTTTATCTATGAGACATATAAGTTGTACCTGATACTTAAGTAGCTTAAAATCTGTGACGTCTTAGACTAATTAAAAAATGTTTCGTTTCAGATGGGCCTGTGGAGTCATAATGTTCACATTGTAAGTTGTTTTGATATTTAATTAACAACGTTTATTTGCGTGTTACACAAAAAAAAAACTGTCCGCGAAATTACAGATCAAGATCGTAGTAATGACCTTGTCAAGCAATAAAATATTAAAACACAGCCAAAAAAACATAAATTGAACAACACGTTCTATTGATGATAGGATTAAATGGTAACGAGCATATATATAATACGTACAAGGACGTTATGGTATTAAAAAAATGCATTGCACGGAAGTTGTGTTACATAAGCATGTCTGAGGCCGCCCCGTGTATCGGCGGCAAGTCATTTGACTGATTAACAGATGACAGAGAGACAATTATCGCAAACGATGTACGCTAATTAATCGGCCGTCGGTCGATTGAAATAGGATTTCAAAGTTGTTATCAGGTTCAGATAATTATCTGTCCGAGATATAAATATTAATCATAAACGCTAGGACGTTTATGATTAATATTTATAAATTTGATACAGTATTCATTGGTACCAAATCGGTTGAGTTTCATGAAAAACTATTTTTTTTTCAGTATGGAAGTAGCAAACGAGCATGCAGCCCACCTGCTGGTAAGTGGCTACTGCCGCCCATGGACATCTGTAATCAACCCTAGATAAGATCAAAGTCTCACCCAAGGTTAGCCACAAATGTGTTGCTACCCCTGAGGACTAAGATGGAATGGCTCGGGAAAAATATGTCTCCCTTACCACACCCTTCAGACCAGAACACAACAGCGCATAACACTGCTGTTATTAGGCAGAAATAGGTGTGGCGCTGGTGCTTTCAGAGTCGAACCACAAAGAGTTCTACCACCTTCAAAATATTAGTTTTGTTAAAGTAATGATTTTTTAAAACGAAAGTTATAAAAGGTTATTTAGCAATTTGTATTAGTATACTCAATAATTCATCTACATGCCGATTAAGGCAACTGAGTCAATCAGCGCGTGCATGATGATGGGTGTGTTTTTTAAAAATATTGTTAAACAATGATATACGATCTGATAATGATTATAAAGTATAAACCAAGCCTTACACGAGGTAGGGACAGTTCAGAATCATATCGCAGTTTTAGCATTAAATATATCAATTCTGGTTAAATGTACTGTGAAAACTATTTATTTCACAAGTAAGCTACATTTAAACAATAATATCTGCCTACAACTCTTATCAAAGTGTTCATGGCAAGGATGCCGTCTATGTCAATTATAATTGTGGGTATCCAACATATCGGCAGATTGGTGGGCTGTCCGCCGTTCTGGCACCGCAAGCAGATGGTGATGCTGCGGAACATCATGGAGGGGAAGTACTCCTTCACCAGCCCCGAGTGGGCTGACATCTCAGGTACCCGACACACTTACCACTCTACTCATAACGGACCATCCATAAAATACGTCATTCGAATTTCATGATTTTTTGACCCCTCCCCCCGTACTTGTCACATTTTTTCGTCACATTTTTGAGCACATATTAGTAATCTTAGTCAAAGAAATTTTTAAATTAAAATAGAAGTTCCGAAATTATATTTATATACATTTAAATTATTATACAATGAAAATAAAATAATAAAGTATATTATCGTACTATTTATGTAATACAAATTTCGTATTTTAATGCTTACACTAAAAATAATAATCACAATAAAAATTTTATTTCTATTTCACGTTATTAAATCTGTTAAATTGTTAATGATTTTAACACATCGAATTAATGATAGAAATTGTCATGTCGATCTGTCATGTACTGTACTTTATATGTTTTACGCCCTCCATGATATAATTATTTTGTACAGGGAAATGTTAGTGTTTTCATGTGAATGTACTCCGTTCAATTCGTTAAAATCAAATTTCCAGAGGATCCAAAAGACCTCATCAGGCGGCTGCTGGTGGTGGAGCCGAACGAGAGGATCGACCTTGACGAGGCGTTAGCGCATCCCTTCTTTAACACGATGGTGAGCGTTTTGGAAGCTTTGCACCGCATTTTTTTTTTTAAATACCAAGAAATTTACGTAGACGAATTAACCAAATAGACTCCTATGCAATTAGTACAATTTTGTGCAATTATAAAGTCGATTGTATTCAAAAGGGCCGAAGAATATGCGCTTTCCTTTAAAAATAGGTTATATGTGTTGATGGTCGCAGTACATGGGTTAAACTTAGCTTGAAGACGCTGCTGCCCATGTGTATAATATTATTGATATGCCAGTATTATTATCTTATCCAAACCAGTCAACATGCAGATTCAGCCAATCGCCTCGCAGTCCCACAACATGCATTTGAAAAATATTTTAGGTCTATTTGGATATTCCGTCGGGAAAAATTAAACGTATGATAATAAATACTCTCATACGTTCATACATTTATATTTTCTAAAGTACTTTCATATGGATAAGAAATATTCCCTTTGCTCTTTTTAAATTATTATCAAAATACATTTTTATTATTGGAATGATAAATAATTAGAAATGCACACAATAGAAGCGGCATGCAATGACACCTTTTCATTTTCTTCTTTTTCTTTTAAATTTGCAGTGGCTACCAATGCTTCGTCAAAATTTGTTTAAAAAATCACCAATTGTGATTAACACGTACATTATGGTTGCGTTATACGAAGCACGTAGAGCTTTTGCTGAATTGCCTAAATTAGGATTCTTGGCACAAAATCCACCTCGATTCTATTTGCTAGACAGTAGAACTTTAAAAATAATTTAGTTTATTCCCGGGAACGCAAAACTACACCAAATTCAACGCACACAAATACATTTCGTCGTAGCTCTGAGCTACAACTGTTATATAGTTGTGAGCACTGGCGGATCCAGGATTAATGGTGAAAAAAGGTCTTTCAATTTTGAATTCGCATGGACTTAATTTTCAGTATTTTACATTTTATTTGGGGATTAAGTGCTATTCATTGTTTCCCCCTTGAAGGGATTCAATCGTATGATATGGGGGAAGAGGGAGGGAGGGGGAGTGTATCAGCTTCCCCCGCCCTTTCCCGAATCCTGGATCCGTCGCTCGTAAGCTATTGCTACGGAGGAAGGTGTATGACCCTCGCAATGTTCTCCGCCCGGTAGTTGTGGGACCAGGACATGACGCCGCTCAAGAAGTCGCTGTCGACGGCCGGCCGCAAGATGTCCAGGATCGACCAGTTGAACTTGGTAAATGAACACTTGTACACTATGTGGGTTCTCCAAATGCATTGCACTTAAACACACTAATTAACCATGGTGATTGTACGTTAAGGTCATCGTGAAGTATTGGAATCTGGCATGTTATTTTTGGGTTGAGACTTGTAGCTCGGGGCATTAGATTGAAAAATATCAGCAAGCTTTTCGATTTCTCTCATATAATATTGAATTTTAGGCATTGGGAAGACAAGTGTAAGTAAAGTGTCTTACAGACACTTACACTTGTCTTCCCTCGGCCTCGGTTCCAGCGCCTATTTCTGATTACCACCTGAAAGGCAGCTCCGTACATTAGTCAATGAGCTATTAGAATCTAATAGATGAATAGAATTAGATCTAATAATCAGATAAATTGATTGACAATTTTTTCAGTTGTGCATAACAATGTAGGGATAGTTAACAAACAACATTCAATAATTGTGAGATACATCCTGATGCAGATCTTTTTCATTGTAAATAATAAATATAACATTATTCTTATCTTAATCGGTGTGGCAACTAAGACATACATATCCGTGGAGTTCATACTTCATCTTTTTTATACTTATACCTAATGATAAGGCAGACTGATGGAAAGTAATCACCGTCGCCTATGGCCATTTGCAACACCCCCGCGGTTATACCCGCGTTTAAAAAATATAGCTTGACATAGTTATCTATAGCCGAAATTTTAAACCTTATGCAATTTTAATATTATAGCATTGAGAGGACTGATAGCAACTGACATTAGCGGCAGTGACGGTGGCAGTTTTAATTTTTTGTGCGGAACGCTAATTACATTTTATAAAATAGAAGTAGCCTAAGTTATGCTTTATGACATTAGCTATCCAAAAGTTAAAATCGGTCCAGCGGTTTCAGTTATTACCCAGAACAAACAGACAGACAGACAAAAAAATTTGTTATTGATGTTTTGTTATCAGTATCGTATATACTTCCATATGCATTTGATAAAAAACTGTTATTTAGATATTACAGACAATTTTATGTATTTGTATAGATTAGCTTGTTGGTATTTAATTTTTACGAATATTTTGGTTTCCAGTATATTACGTGAACATGTTAATCGTTGATATGTTTTGTATAAACATAGAGTCTTATTAACATTATTATATTACTTTGTGTAAATATGTATATGTATGTTAATTATTTTAAATATTATCCCATGTTATTATTCGTACAATACATTCATCACTGTGAATTATTATTTGTATAAACACTATCATAGCTGTATAGTTAATTAGACCTATACGGTTTTGTTGATTACATGGAAAAATCAATCTACATGGTACATATCTGTAGTTTACACACATATACTTACACATTCACGGGTCAAATAATAGACTTCAAATAATTACATAACTATGATATGTAATATATTTGAAGTCTGATTTGGTTTACACATACAGTAATATTTTTTACACACTTAGCTTGAATAGCTTCTAGCTTTAGTTGCATGATTTTTCTGTATGCACGAACTTATCTTTTTTCATGTTGGGATGATGTGTTTAATGCATTCTGTGGTTTATTTTATGTGAGTGTAGTGGTTGTATTTGTTTTCGTTTTGTATGTCCAACTTAGAACATCTTTTTCAGCTAAATTGATATTAATGGTCGTTTTATTGTAAGTTATTATTTTATCCACTCATTAAGTAATAGTCAAGCTTTAATCAGTTATATTTGTATTAAGTTTAAATGAGATTTCCGTATGTGAGATGATTTAGTTCGTGGGTATGAGATCCCTTGATGAAGTATTTCAGTCTTCATGAGTTCCGCATGCATATATGCGCGCTTGTTTCCTATCTTGTATAGGCACGCATGCGAGACGCGAGGAGACTCCTGGCAGTTGATACGTGTGTAAGTGTAAAATGTGCGTGTGTATACACGCGCTACTTAAAAAGCTTTCAAACTGTATAGCAACAACACGCCATGCAAAAATTAAAGTAGATCTCTCACAAAACAGTGGGGTCGGTATTGTTTAAACCTCACTTAAATTACAATATTTTAAGTAGTATATTATAAAGAAGAAAATATCAAAAGTTATTTAAAGTTTATGAAAAGTCGAAGGGTATTAATTCCCTGGAGAATTCGCCCGGGCAACGAGGGAAACCTCGAGATCCGAGCGATCCTCACCCATCTCACATACCGACGACACGGCCGGATCGCGAGGAATCCCGTGCGACGTATAGTAACGTGTGTGCGTGCGCGCAGGCGATAAAGTCGAGCGGGTTCAACGCGCGCGGCAAGCTGCGGCTGGCGCTGCTGTGCGTGCGCGCCGCCGTGCGCCTGCGCCGCCTGCCGCACACCGCCGCGCGCGCCGTGCCGCTGCGGGACGCGCTGCGCGACCCCTACACCATGCGCGCGCTGCGCAAGGTACGACGCCGCCACCTCGACCGCCCTCATGTTCGGCATCTCCACTATCGTTAATATCACCACTACGACCACGTCATCACGCCACCGCCGATATAATGACCGCCCTCATCTTCCACACCGCTACCATTATTATCATCATCACTACCATGTCATCACGCCACCGCCGATATCATGATCACCGTCAACTTCCACACAACTATCATCATTAATATCGACACCACCACCATCGATATAATGACCACCGTTATCTTCGACACCACCTCCATTGTCATCATCGACACCATCACTACCACGTCATCACCTTCCCATTTCGATCACCGATTTATAAGTAGCATGGAAGCTATGCTTAGTGGCAAATTCTCTCAAAAAAATCGGTATTTTTATTTAATTACATACGTAGTAAAGATTTTTCTTTCATCAGATTGAAGTAACAAACGAGCATGATGTCCACCTGTAAGCAACTTCATATAAAAACAGGGTTTCTATCTTAAGTCAACCACAGACGTATCGCTACTCCCAAAGACTAGGATGGTCGCCTCTTATATAAGTGAAATGCAAGAAATGCTTCACGCTAGAAATAAGAATGAGAACAGTGCCATTCATTTGTATTTATTAAATACTTAGTTGTAACTTAACAAACCATTTTTATTTGTATATAATGTAAACTACTCAAAAGTGCATGCCAATATCCAAATTCAATCAATAATCAATAGCCAAATTCAAGACTATAAAAAAATAGCTAAGAATGGTCACAATTTACAAAACCTATTTTGATACAAAAAGAGAAAAAAATTAAAAATGCATAGTTACATAAAAAAAATTGACATTAGTCGCGTAATGTGGGAGGGGTAGAGGGGATCATGGCCCCGAGTGGCACGTTTTGGGGAGCGGAAAAAAATCGTAACCCAACTTGCACCCGCAGGTGGGAAATTTGGGAGGCGACAGAATATTTAAATTTGGCGACATTTATTAATTGTTCTTCAAAATTGTAGAGACACAGGTCTTTATGGTTGGCGAACTTCTTTCTGGTCGTCGTTTGCTTTTTTGTTCTAAATAGGGACGAATTCAACTTCGACCCCTGGCGGTATGAAACCACATTAACACTGATCAAACATTATCCTCCACGGGTGACGTTAGTTAATTAAGTGATCGTACCGTCCGCAGGTAATCGACGGGTGCGCGTTCCGCGTGTACGGCCACTGGGTGAAGAAGGGCGAGGGACAGAACCGCGCCGCGCTCTTCGAGAACATGCCCAAGACGGAACTCAAGAGCCTCTACGTTAGCAACCTCAGCCGATAGCACGCGCGCAGGTCCGTTGTCCACAATCACTCTTTATTCCTTATCATTATCATCATCGTCGTCAGCCAATTATTGTCCCACTGCTGGGCCCGGGTCTTCTCTCGGTACGAAAGAGTTTTAGGCCATAGTCCACCGCGTTGGCCAAGAGCGAATTGGTAGACTTCACGCACCTTTTAAGAACTTCAAGATAGTCAGTTCCAAAGTGGCTAAAGGTGAATATTACAACGATTAAAACTCTTTTATTAAAGATTTATGTTGATTGTATATAGCTTACATCTAAATCCGGTTAAAGTTATATTACAACATTTTGAAATAATGTTTATTTCAAACACTACGGTTCAAGCCCGCAATGCAGCGTGCATAAGCCCTTGCACTTCAACATCTCCTTAGATATATCGCGCATTTGTAACAATTCATTTCGAAGCTTGCTAGAAACATTCGACTTCGGCAAAAACTTCGGCCATTTTTTTTAGGCCGAAGATGACCGAAGTCGAAGCTTCGTTCGGACACTAGTTACTCATAATTAACATACTGCAGGCTCGTTTCTTACTTGAATGAAAGTTAATAGTGTAAATATATTTATCTGATCTATTATTATTTGTATTTATTTGCAGAGGTGCGGCATAAGCCAGGGTCCAACATGGCAGATAGAGTGCAGCCGCGCGACGGCTGCTCGGTGGCCACCCACACGTCACGTGACCGCTACACTAGTATAATTGACACCGATATGGCAAGCACGGGAACTTGGCATAGTTAATAATTTTGGTTTCGGTGTAAAGATAAACACTGTGCTCTCCTAAATGGCGCCATATTCTTTAATAACCGTGCTTGGGAGTGATCATTTTTGTATTGGTTTATTAGTTGCTATTTATGAAAGGAGATACCAATATGCTTTTTTTTGAACCTGCAACAAGTAGTTTCATACCAATACGTAATTCGTACATTAACGTAGTCTTTGATCCGTGGGAGAACATTGACATAATTATGATGGCTTAATCTTGAGTGAAATGTATTCGTGGATTAGGGATACGACTTAGTGACAACCTGTGGCAGATGTTTTTAAACCGCCCATAAGGCATCCGATGAAGTTCAACGACTACCAATAATGATAACAGCTGGAACCGATGATCTCTCCGTAGATGTCTTTCTCTAATTGATATATTGTACAGAACTATACAAATAAAAAAAAACACGCTTTCTACACTCACAGCCCCACTAGGATTTTCTGTGTCGTGGGTGCCATGGACACACAAAGTCGAAAACACAAACACCCAGACCCAGAGCAAAATTCTAAACTCATCATTCAGATTTCTGTCTGGCCGGGAATTGAACCCGGGACCCACTGCGTGTCAGACCTATATGGTGACCGCTCCGCCACGCGGGTCGTCAAATATAAAGTAAGTGAATTTTCATAGAGAGCTAACAAGGTACATGAGTTTAAGCTTCCTCTACAATGTGAAGTTTCAGCTTGCCACCGGTTTGCGACGGTGGCCTTGTTCAACGGTATGATATCTAAAAACCACACGCATCGCATATACTTGTATTCACATGTTTTCGGTGCTTGCCATAGCGTTATTTATAATTACGTTGCCGATAACGTACACTACTAGCAATTAGTTTATATTATGTATTTATGATAGCAATACTCGTGTATAGTACGAATGTGATAACTTTGCCGATGGAAGCCCATGTCACGTGGCTTCGCTATAACCGATTTGTAAATGATGAAGTTACGGCAAATGTAAGTGCGATGGCCAACTCTTTTGCTATTGTTTATTGATACAGATAGCTCATACAGAGTAAACGTCGATGAAGGTCGGTTAACAGTTTTTATGTGAAATATCTATAGGCGCACGTAAACCTGAGTGTTGGCGTGGCGATCGCCATACCGTATTTATTTTCGCGCCATCTGTTATATATTTTCGGAACTATTAGACATCGAACAAAACTAAGCGGGATGTGGTGTTAGTTCGACTTAGTGCGGGGTACTGTTCGTAGGTGGCGTTATTTTCATTATGCATATTACTTGTACGAACACGATGTTTTACATCTTCCAGGCGTCCCGTGACGGCTATTTTTTATTTTTTTCTGAGTAAAGGTCATTCCAGTATTATGAGCCGGGCGGCGGCTACATACGGTAATACCTGAATGACCCGCTAGAGGCGCCACTGTTTGTGTAAATAATTATGTGACAGGTTTGATAATCATCATTGCATATATCCTTCAGCGCGTGGTCTCTGGTCGGTAAAGTTATAACGTTTGATCGTAGTTTTGTGGAGCTAGCGTGATGCGACCACACATTCTAAGCAATAATACGATAAGCATTGACTAGCTAACTGATGCTTTTGGTCTTGATGTCTTTACTATTGAAAGGATCGCCAAAAAGATATTTGTTGTACGTTTGTGTACGTTTCGTACGTATTATGTATATGTACGTATATGTATATCACATAGATCACAAATTAACTTAGAGCGGAAGATGGACATGCTTCGTCAGAAAATAAACTTTTTCAAGTCGTCAGTCCACTTCGGTCAATGATTGCACAACGCCGGCATCATTTCATTTCATCCCGCAAACTTTGATGATGTCGTTCAATTTTAGTACACTGTACAGCTATATAACCAAGTGGCTTGGAACATTTAGATCAGACTAAAGCAGGGGTTGGCAACATACGGCTCTTTAGATGTGAAGCTGCGGCTCTTTAGCTTCTTTTTCATACGCAATAATAAAGTTAGCGTAAATAAGCTAATTAAAAACTTTGAAGTTTTGTAAATTGTATTTTTTAAATCACCTGATTCAAAAGGTTGGCGGCCCTGTGAAAGTTTAGTTTTCATTTACCTCAAACGTAAGATGAAAACATTTAAAACCATATCGTCGCGTGCATACTAGCTCTGCTGGACTTTACACGTACATGTGATGCTGGCAATACTAGTAATTTGTTGTATAAAGTAAGAGTTATTAGTAGTTTGACTTTTGTTTTAGTTGTTTTTCGTTTTCTCATTAATTAAGGTCCACATGTAAAAGTATGTTAATTAGTATTAATGAGAAGTGGGGTTGTCTGAAATATATTTTGATGCTAAATAATATTAGATTCAAAGACCATTCATATCACTAACGATAATGTAAAAAAAAATGTTAGGATATCAATGAAAATGGGTATAGAACAATTGAATGGTACATTTCAGTATGTTTTACTGTGTTATTATATCAGCAGTGTTAAATACCGTGAAGTTGCTCCTTCACTGAATAATTATCTCCAATGTAACAATGTAAGATTTTATTCAAAGCATTTCGTTATAACATTGCCTCGGTAACTGACGAACGTTCGCTTGTAATTTAACAATACAAAAGAATAATTGAGAACCTCCTCCTTTTCGAAGTCGGTTTAAAATTTGGAAATAACGAAAGAATCCAAAGTTTTAGTTAGAATCAACTGAACCTGTTCCTGACTTTCTCTTAGTAATGTTATGTTACAAATTGTATTATTGATTTTTTTCACTTACAAATGTAAATACTGTAATGCTTGATTCATTTGCTAATGTATATCTAGAACTGGAATTGTTTCATTACAGCATATTACTTTTGGCGAAGGAGCGCCATGATAGTTAAATCCAAAGTCGAAACGTTCGTGGTTCGACTGGGGATGCACCAATGCCACACATAATTCCGCCCTACAGCAGCAATTAGCGCTCAATGGTTTCCACACGCTTAGGCTTTACGCATAGACGAACTGTGCGTAACGTGGGTACCATGTACACACACAAAGACGAATAAACAAACAGCCAGACCCTGAGCAGGAATCCAAAATCATCACTGTACGTCATCTGACTGGACGGGGATCGAACACGTAACTCATTGTGTGTGAGATCGATATGTTGACCGCCGCTCCGCCATCTGGATCACATATATATGTAATTGATACCGCCATTGAATATATGTAATAAATTTATAAGAATGAATAACATTGAATATCAATGCTGTTGCAATTTAGCAAAATAAAGGTTCATATTGTCTCATATATGTGGTTATCATAAATTGGTATGTTTGTGTGTGCATAAAACTTCTAGGTGCATTCTAGAAGCGTCTTTACTTCAGTGTCTTAACAATTTCACGTGATTTAGTTGTATTGTATAGCGCTTAGTTATTGGTGCAGATTCGAATATGTAGTATATACCTTGTACATTATAGTATGTATAGCCGTTTCCAGTGCGAAAATCAAACGTATATAAATACTGAGCCAATAATAGAAATTTCCTGAATATATTTTTACTTATAAATACGTACACTATTTTTTCTTCACAGTCCAATACTTTTTGGATATATTTGTCAGGATGAGACGCCATGCTGCTGCCCTATTCGTTAGCAGGGAATCAATAAAATTATAAATATTTAGCAAACAGCTACAGGCTTACCATAATCTGAGGGCACTAAAACAACACGTATTGAATTTCAGAGGAAAATATCATCTGTTTATTATTTGGTGAATCATATCGTACAATACGTTGAAAGGTTCCTATTACAAGTTTAACAGGAATCCTACAAAATGAAAAATTACATAACAGACTTCATAATTATTTGAATGTAAAAAACAAGATGTATTTATAAATATTATAATATATGTGTAATTGTATTTGAGTGTAAAATAATCGACTATAAAATTGGATTTGCATTCATTAATGTTTCCATGAGATTCTGTTTCACCTACTATGTATTATACTGCCAGAGGAGCCTCTTCAATGAGCGCACATGTCGACAGGCGTTGAAGTCATTCTACCAATAATTAAGTTTTATGAATCAAAATACGTAATGAGGCAGTAAAGGCGCCATCTACACAGCTTTACACAGATCTTTTGAATTTACGCAACTATCAAAAATGACGTCATACCTCCACGTAGACTCAATTTATTGTAACAATAAATTATGGAAAGTTTGAAAGTGAGAAAGTAATTTTTTTTTGTTAAATATAAGTTTCATATGTCTTTATACATACACTATTTTACAGGGTTGATGAGGTTGACGTATACTATACTTTGTCAAAGCCCAAAAATAAGAAACATGATTTCTATATATATGAATAAACTATGTATATGTTTTACTTGGTACAAAAGACATTTCACAAATTACTATTTATGGTTTAATTATTATAAAAGTGTTTACATGTACCTACATGCTATGATTTCCATTATGTCTATATTCGCATTATGTTTATATTCTTGTATCATTATCGTAGTATAAAATATAAATGTATATAATATCATAATAAAAAGAAAATTTTCTCATTGTTTTGTTTTATTTACCTACATAAATGTAGACAGATGGTTCTACTATTTGGATCATGTATGAACAAAGACTAAAACAAAATGAAACTGTATGTGTTATACCTTAATTAAAATATAATTGTGTACTTTCAATTTATCTTTTTTATGATTTAACCCTATGACTGAAAATGTTAATAGCTACTCCACCACATTGTATTGTTCTGAAAATCCCAGCTTATTTGGGTTCGATTTAGTTTAATATCTGTTTTGACTAATTGCTTCTGTGCGATAATATTAAGTCAATTTCAGAAATTTAGTTTTGAGCAATGTTCGCATTATGATGTTACTTGGATTTAATAAAAAAGATTTGGCTGTATGCTTTTAGAAGAATACTACTCGCTACATTTCGTATGTTGAATTTGCCAATTTACAATACATAATAATTCAAGGCAGAATCGGTTTTAAAAACTGATGGAGTTTACGACTCAATCGTAATACAAGTACCTATACGATGCCTAGAAAACCTACATAAAATAATAGTCGGTGAAAATTAGACTCGTCAACTTTTCATTCTGTGCGTAACGCGACCGACAGAGTGAAAGTCGGGCGGCACGTGCCGTCGAGACCGGCGATCGGCGAAGTAGGCGAGCGCGGCTCCCGGCCCCCGCGCCGCGCCGGGAAAAGTATAGATAAACAAAGCTCGCGTGCGGCGGCGGCGCGCGGGGCGGTGCAGCGGCGGTGCACCGGCATCGATCGCGCGCCGCGCCCATTGGCCGGCCGCCGCCGCCACGTGACGCGCGCGCCGCGCCGCCATTGGCCGCGCGCGGCGGCGGCCACGTGAGCGCCGCGCGGCGCGCGTGGCCAGTCGCGGCGTGACAGCGGGCGCGCTCGTATCGCGCGCGGCCGTGGCGCCGTCCCGACATGAGCCTCCTCGACACGCTCCTCGAGGCGGCGCGGTTCATCGAGCTGCAGGAGCGGCGTCGTCAGGCCGGTAAGTCGCGTCCAACTCCCGAACCGGTCCGGCCGGCGGCCGCGGGCCCGCACGCCGGTGCGGCGAGCCGACGCCCGCCGCTCTTGACCTTGAACACCACGCAGCCGCGGGCCGCCCCGCCCCACGTAAACAAAGGAAGCCCGAAATTTCGCCCATCGCGTACCGGGCTGCCGGAATACGTTCCTGTGACGTAGCCTTCCTTCCCTCGAATCGCGTTGGGTCTCGTAGAAGTGAACCGAGATTTTCCACTCTAGTATCGAATGCACATATATTTCGTCGGACGGCTCCCGTCGCCGCACCGAAACAAAGTTTACGTTTACTAGTCGGTTGCGAAGGCGATGCACCGATTTGCATGAGTGATTCTCGCCCGAATACACGCTTCGGCGTAATCTCGCGATGCCTACGCAGTGATTTATCTCGAGGGAATTGTTTACTGTTACGGCGACATCGTTTTCTCCGACGCGTCGCTGTCACCGTGCACTTCGTCCGTGCCGGCTCATCGACAGGTTCTAGTTTGCCGATTTCATTTCGACGCAGCTATTACCACTATAACGTCGGCACTACGAATTACGTATCGATGTTTTTCACCGGTGGCAGTGGACGAACGGGCGTTGTATACGTGGAGCTCCGAGCGTAGAGCGAGCAGTCTCGCACTCGCAATGAGCATCGCGTGACGCATTGGTGTCGGGCAGCGGCGTGCGGCTGCCGGTGCGGTCAGCTGATCGCCTCGTGTGCCGGCGGGCGGAGCGGGGCGCGGGGGCCACTCGTGATGTGTACACGCATCGCGCCTTCAATGCGCTTTTCGATGCATTTAAAACCACAAAAGTACTCAGATTTTTAGTTCTCCGCAAAACCGGCACAAGGCACGCTTGCGTAACGATCGTATGGCTTGTCGAACATACTCGTTTACAAATTCAATCATGTTCTCGCTGCTGCTGCAACCTTAGTACCTGCATAGATGTCTAGAAGTTATACTATCACAACCGAAATAAATATTCCGCTTATATTGATATCTCACCTTTTATATATGTAATATGGCAGGAATTTCTGTACGCACCATCTGAAATTTAGTATCCTTTCTCTTTAAACCTAACTCTAAATACAAAATACATAAGGGAATAATCAGTAAGTATAATTATAATTTAGACATAATTATAATGTTTATTACTGTATCCCGTAATTTTACTTTTCAAGTTATATTCGACTAGTTGTAAAGGTGGAAGAGCAATTCAAACCTTTAAAAACAGGAATTATGCAGTAGGGATGCTCCAAGTTATTCGAACATAATTATAAGAGCCTGGTGTGAGACGTCAATTTTATGACCGGTTAGTGACTAAAACCGTTGGCAGTGGACTGATAGGACAGATAAGTGAAAGAAACTAAATCGACTAACGTAAATCGGATGCCTTAAAAAAGCCGCAGTGACTAGGCCAACAGAAGATATTTTTTGAATAGGCAAAAGCTTCACTTAATAAGATTAGCAATATTCATAGGCCACATTGATGGAGCTATTTGACTGGTATTATCATATACAATAAGTTTAATATTAGGTTCATCTACGATTGTTGCATAGTTTGAATGAGACAATCCGGCAATGTTTGCTACCTTAAAATCTGTGTTATTGGACCTACAAATATTATCGAACGCTGGTTAATTATTTTTATCCTAAAGGGGCTCTAAGAAGAACGGAATATCTACAGTCAACTGATTTCAGGGCTCACCCGCATCCCATAAGTTGGTTAGTTGCGCCTGTACAGTATTGGCAAACACTTGTACCCTCCGTAATATACCTGTGAAGCGAATATTTTACCTTGTTACATGCGTGTGTAACGTGTCCATATTAGGATAAACTCTTTTAAACAAGCCATGAAACCAATTTATATTACAAATTCAAAAGTAACACACCCAGGTACGTGTGCTCAAATCTGTGAAAAGTCTTGTTTACAATGAGTTACTTACGTTATTTTTAGAGTCTAATAATATATTTGTTTATCAATACGGTTCCGATTGTCGCTCTCCGGAGAAGACAAACTATTGAAAAATTGTACTCCAATATTTCATTATCGGACGGACTAGTTATTTGTTTTTGGGTGCAGTCATGGCCTAAATATTGATATCCATAATGTGTAAAATCTTAAAATAATCAGTGTTTTGAGAACTTGTAGTTTATATTGTGCTTATCAATATATGCGAGTTTATATAAACGGTAGTTATTTACATGGGTACTTGCGGATATTAATTTGCCAGCGGGGTCTATTTAAATGCATTGCGACTCCGCCAACGAAACTTATCGAACGGTCACAAATTTACCAGGCTTGCATGAACAGAGGAACTGCCGCGCCAGCAGCTGGTTGTCGCTTTTTTGTAAGTCACGTTAAACGGACCACAAAATGGAGTGAAAAAAAGTATTATAACCGACCGCTTCGGCCAAGTAACTTTCGTGGGAGCATCAGAAACATCGTCGCTTGCAATCCTTATTCCTCTTGAATTCAATATAGCAGCAAGCCGCTCTGACGCGCCTGCTAAAAAGTCGAATGCTTTGTAAAGCAGAGGTTAATCTCACAATCTTGGTATTGTTCGAAAAAATGTTCTCATGCAGACAAAACCTTGAATCTGAAATTCAATGAACATAATTTTTAAAATAGATATGTTAATGGAGGATGCTCAATTGTTGACGTACGTTCTGAAGGCAGTTATTTATGGAAGAAGGTGCGTTCTTCAATTAGCATAGTACTGATTTGGCTTGAGTGTCGTTTCATTATTATGCAAAGATATCTCGATGCTATGCTCCTAAAATAATCCAATCCACGTGTTACACCATGCTCGATTTCGCATCCATCATATTTTAAACTTATGATTATTTATCAACTTTTAGTAAAGATATCAGATAAATAACCAGATAGATTCCTCAGAGAGGATATAGTTTTCTGATGCGACATCTATGGGCGAAGGTAAACCTGATAGTTGGCGTGGCGACGGGTTCGCCATACCGTACACAGCCACACCGTACATATAGGCTGTATATAGACCATAGGTACTACCATGACATATTGAATTTTTGTATTTAATGAAAATAGATATTTATTAAATAAATAGTCATCATTTGCTGCAAAAAATTCGTCATATTTACTTTTTTCATTATGCTATCTTGTCTTTTATGCTTATTACTTGCACAAACGATGTTTCACATCTGTCACGCGTTCCGTGACGGCATTTTTTTATACAATATAACTAATATTATTGATATTATTTAAACAATTAGTGTGCAATAATCTACCTTACCCCAGCATAGGTATTGTGGTCGTTCCCAGATGTTACTGGTTGTAATAATTAAGGTAACGTTTATGGAATATTACTATCAGTAAATACTATGTATTGATGCATAATAAAATAATAATTAGATAAGTGACACGTAAATTACGTGGTTCTTAGACCTTATCTGGTAATTAACCCTTAACCGTCTAAGCGCAGTGTCGTATTTATCATGTGGACGCACATTTAAAAAAATCACGTCAATGCACCATTCGTTTAAAAACAGCAGAAAGTAAAAAATAAGATTTTTTATTTCTGTCAGTAGGCCATAAGTGACATATGCACTCATTAACTTGTACGATCCCTTGCTATGCGCATTCGCAAGTGCTGTAAAATTTCATTTAATTATTAGTGTCAAATACATCGTTGTACAAACTGCATGTCTTTTCTTAAGAAATCAATAAATTCAAGTTAATCTCGACCCTATTGCTCAAACAAACTTAAAAAATATATCATGATATTTTATCATTGAATGCGTTTTGATTGTATTCACATAATATCTGTTGTCGATTGACTTAATTGTTTTGTCACTGGCTACCGAAACTTACTTTTTTTTTAAGTCAGACATGTACAAAAATATTAGATGTTTTGGTAATCATGTTATGGCATATAGGGTAATTTGACACAAATAAAAACTAAACTTAATATTCGCCGAAGTGATTACACTTCGGCGAATATTTAATAATTCTCGATTTCATGAGATTATATTTTAATCATGACAACAAACAAAACCAGCAACCAGTTTTCGTCTTTGTTTTGTTTGTCTTGTTTTCGATTTGAGTTAAGTTATTTGAAAAACATCTACTGTAAGGGAAATTAGGTTTCAATGACTACGCTGCATAAAAAAATCTGCCAAGTGCAAGTTGGACTCGCGCACGAACACGGTTCCGTACAATTATCTATAAAAACGGTAAAAAACAAAAAAATATATTTTTATTTTGTTTTTAGTATTTATCGTTATAGCGGTAATAGAAATACATCACCTTGAATTCAACTGTCTAGCTCTCACAGTTGAGATACAGCCTGGTGACAGTCAGACGGACGGCTGAGTCTTAGTAATAGGGCGTTTTTACCCTTTGGGTATGGAACCCTAAAAACAATCAAGGCGATTATTAGCTAAGATACCTGACCTTGTTGACATTATGGGTTTTACATTGTCTGTATTGTAAACTAAATTAATGACTTACCGTCTTTAATTTAATATATTTGGAACATTTACTATAAATAAATATTATCTTTCGCTCATTCTCTACATTAACTTAAAATAAGTATGCCAATTTTTATACTCCTGCATAGTATTCGTAAAAAAGGAGCAACGATTTTTGGTTTAAATTTTAATAAATGGATTACGATGCATCATAATTATTATGTATTTACAAATGCCTTAATCCGTTTTATAATTCTGATGATACCGGTAAGCGTTGCTTTATTTTGATTCAAGGCCGAAGCGTCTAGCAATAAGGCCTTATCTTGTTTATTTGGTACTTATCAGTGCTCGACCGGCGGCCATTATTCACGCAAATGCTGAAGGAACCAATAGCGAGATGTCGCTCTCTCTGACAACACTAGTCCATTTCATTTAAAACTTTTTAGTCCTGAAATACATTTGTGTTCTCACATTATACGCCGGCTCGCTTATATATGACGCGACCATTTCGTTACTCGGGAGTAGCAACGCATCTGTGATCGACTTCAGATAGAACCTCTGTTCTATATGAAGTTGCTTACAGATGACCATGGGAGGCAGTAACTACTTACCATCAGGTGGACTGCACGCTTGGTTGCTACTTGTTGACTGATGGATGATAACTAATTTTGTCACGCGTCGCTCAGTATTAAGTACTTGTATAAAATTGCAAACACATCAAGAAAACAGATTTTAAACAAATTACTCGTCGTAACGGTGTATGTGTAATGCGGAAGATGTTTTCCACCTACTACTGTTCGCTTAGAGTGAGAGGGGTTTAGGCCACAGCGAGCACGCTGGACAAGTGCAAATTGATAATTTGGTTGAATTACGATATGCATAACATCCGATTATTTTGAGAGAATATATCTAACAGTTAGTTCCCCGCGATAGTCGAAAGGTACATGTAGCAAGAAGAGCGGGGAATATTTTTTTTGAATGAATCTGACTGTAAATTGGCAATCCTTAAGTAAAGTGTAATAAATACAGAGTGTAACTTGAAAGCGATAGCTACATTTTTCTTGTACTATTTTTTTAAATAGAAACATTTTTTAATATTGACTCAAACATCATAAAAGTCCGTTTCATCCTAGAAAATATTTTAAAAAATGCTACTAACTTAATTGAACAGACAGAATTAACAGTTAAAGTATTAAAATTGTTACGCAGCGGCGTAGGAGAATACAAAAAATGGCTGATGTGCCTTATTGACTGTTCTGAAGATTTTCTTTCAGGGGACCATGGCCAGTATTTAATTGTAAAAAGATGTGCAATTCGTTACTGACACCAGAATTGTTGTTAAATTTAGGAGTATAGGAAGGAATGCAAAGTTAATTTGTATTTAAATGTAACGAAAGCAGTTCGCAATACTTACACGTGTCGTTTGAACTAAGTATAGATATGCAATGCGAACTCTACGTCAAACTCACTAATAGCGTAGTACTGTTCTTTCAAATTAGGTATGTCTAACTATATGGTTTAGTTCACACACATTGGGCTGAGATCACTTTGATAACGTAATTAAAAAGGTACGAACTGAAGACACATTTTGAATTATTTTATTTAGAAGATTATTAATTTGCAGGGCGTGTAATATAATGTCATGTGTAAGAATTTAAAGTCTATAATAAACTACCTCTTCTCACGATACCATAATTAATAAATCTTATCACTCTTTTTTGATAGTTACTTATTTACTGCTAATTGGCAATAGTTCATCCTGTGTAAAAGTTCACGTCACAAGGCAAAAGTACACAGTCACCTCAAAGGTAGTACAGGTCTAAAGGGCTTTTGTTCTATTTAGCGGTGACTCAAGTGGCGGTAAAAGACTATCTCATAAACTAAGGCTTGTTTGATCTGTTTGCAGCTTCTGTGACACATAAAATTTGGTTGACATACACACAAAAACTATTGAACCAGCTACTTTTTCTTTTACATAAATCGCTACTCTGATATAAATACATAAAATTATTAATCGCGGTATTGCTAACAGGGCAAAAACTTCGCATGAACGTTCACGTGTTTTTGTCGACATTGTAATTATTATTATAACGTTGTTATACTTATTAATCTTGTTTTCCGTATCATGATTGTCTGTGTTGGCAGGTTACAATATATCTAGGTGAATTATTATTTCTTAAGTTATCAACTATCTATCTATATATAAAGCGGGCCGTGCCCTAGGAGCGGTCGTTCCAGGCGCCAACTACCTCAAACGTCTCCAGCACGTCTTTGGGGGGCGCCAAAATTTGTTTTCATTGAGACACAAGTCATAGATGGTCAGGTTAGATCTCGAGGGGTCGCTATAATTGAATATTGTTCCATCCTCAAATTTGTTTCGGGCCGACCCTGGGCTGGTAGACATAAAGTAACTCAAAATGATAGAATCGCGGTTACTTGGCTTTCTAGTGACGCTCATACAAAACACGTCAATCTGTACTTAAGTATACTTATTGTATATGTATGTGTTGTATTTTAATTCTGCCTTATAACAACAGCATTAAAATATATCTGATGAGGCACTGCTAATACTGGCACCTATTATTATGACTCCCAAAGGGTAAAACAGGTGTTTTTAAGTTTTGGAAACAACTAACAATCTACAACGGAATATAGAAGTAAAAATTAATGTAGAAGTAACTAGAATAAAAAAAATATTTTGATCTCTTGGTGCTCGTACACGTGTATTATTTTGATTTCTTTGGAGCGATGTGAATATTTTTTCTTGTAGATATGAGCGTAGGTTGGACAATTTCTAATTAGCGGGGCCTTTGTAGCCAGCGAGCAAAGCGGGCGAGGCAAACAATCGTTTCATCAAGGCTCGCGTAAGGTCGCGCGGTACCGGGCGCGCAGAATGGTGAAAGGGATCTCGTGACCTCGCCATCCCCGAATGGCCGACGACCGATGTGTGCCTCCTACTGATTAAATTGTTTTCGACGTTTGCAACTCGCATTTAAATTGCAGTATGTACTCTCTTAGCTTCTGATTAAACTTGTTATTCTTAGCCGTTAAAAATGAAATCTGAAAGGAGTAATCATTTGATGTTCCTACTTTAGACGAAAATATTTGTGTTTGTATTTAAATTTTGCCAGATTTAATCGACATATTTCGGAAAAACATGCATTGAAAAAATAATGGATCACGTTGCTATTAACTATTCAATGCAAATCAAAACTCGGTTTTAAACTTTCATGTTGTCCTGCTCTGAAAACTTTCTAGAAAAACATAGCTTTTTTAAATTTAAATATTGAAATGATCACTTTAAGCTAATCAAATTATTTACATATTCCCTATGTATTAGTTTAAAGAACGGTACAACTACAAAATCTTCCCGTTACTTGTTTAAATTCTAGTGAGTTCGTAACTTTGTATTGTTTAAGAAATCGCGTTTAGGGTTCACATTAGCGCCAATCAAA
>MOOZ01000890.1:117670-139671 GCA_002930495.1 Cecropterus lyciades | reverse complement strand
CTGAGTTTTGTCAAACGTTTTGACAAAAATCGGAAGGGAATAGTAGGTATAACCTACTCGTCCCTTTATAGTCTAATTTTGCCAATGGCAATCATCAGACTTTCACTCGTTTTCACTAGGGGCACAAAATTAATTTCAGTATCAGTGTGAGACTTATATATGTAAAATTATCTCTTCAATCTGTTAGATTAATGAGATTCCAGCTGATTAAGTGCTTACTGCGTAGAAACAATCATGAAATTTCGTAACTTTTGAATATTATTCAAACTTAAGGAAAATCCGTGGATAAAAAAAAATGTTTTCGCGTTCTTTCCGGAGTATACGTCCTTTCTTAACTATTTTACATATCTTTGACCTTATTGTTTTGTTGTTTCATTTTCCTCTGTTCTTCATGGGTCGCCGCAATTTCTGGTAGGTTAAAATTTATGAAGAACTAGTAAATATCGTGTTAGTAGTATTGTTATTTGTTATTACATAATATTTTCATATAATTAATTATATGTAGTCTAACAGAAATCACTTTCAAAGCCGTGGCAATGCGTTTATCGGCACCAGCAATGCATGAATGAGGGAGCTTTCGCACGATAGCGAGTTGTATATCTGGCATCCGGTGGGCGGATTCCCCCTCGCATCGTTTCACTTCGACTCCCGTGTCGCTCAATTTTATGTATTGATTGCTGGAACAAGTAGCCACTCCACTTGATATGGTCGTATGCGTATCTACCATATGCCTTTAGACGACACGAGTGTGTGATTATTAAAAATAGTTGAAGAATTCGATGGTTTCACCAGATAAACGGAGTATCTGATTTCATGAAGTACACAAGCGTTCCAGAAATAGAATCTAGGCGTGATGTTAGGTCGTCTCGCAACCTGCTAAACCGGCAGGTGTGGTTACAAGGGGCGCATGAAGAGCGGGGGAAGTATTTGTGCGGCGCGGGTGAGGGCGGCGGGCTGCACGCTGCACCGCCAAGGTCAGCCGTCGCACGCATGCGCTGCGGAGTGCGGCCCTTCCGCCGCCTATACCCGAACCTGCACCCACTACTTACGCGCTCCTGTCTTGCACTCCAACTATCACTTCTTTCACCCTCGGCGACGTTGTGCGTGGACGATTATCTTTAAGAATAGTGTATTTCATTTTTCAATTATTGTAGTTTTACAGAATAATATTTAAACTTTAAAAAATATTGAGTTGTGTGGTACTAGGATATTCTCGTTGGAAAAATAAATGACATTTATACGTTATTGTTACCAATGTTATAATAACAACAAACATTATATAATTATAATTAAGATCTTGATGAGTGATCAAAATGATACGCCTTGCTTTCTGCAGGTCCAATAGTCCCAACACAAAAATGAATCACTTATCCCCAAATTATTTGTTATTAATAAACTTGTAACTAAATAGACTATAAAACAATTGTATTTTACACAAATAAACAATTGTATTTGTGTAGGTACTTTTTGAATAAATCGTGTGAAAAAACATTTGTTCTGGCCACGTTTCATTAGAAAGCTAAATGCCTTCGTGTATAACCTAAGGAGCGACGAGCCTGCCCGGCCACTCGGTCGCCACCTACGTTTGCACCGTTGCTTGCGCCGCTCGATTCGGTTGCAATGTTCCATTCACCTTATTCACCGGCGTCGAGGTTCAGTGACTCCGTCGCCGACCGACTAACTCCTCGAACACGTCACCGGCGCGGTAATGCCGCCGTTTCATCACCTACGGCCCATCGCCGCTCGACTCTTAAAATTCTGTGGGTGTAGCGCGGCCGTCGTCGCGACCTCGTTTCGCGGCAGCGTGCGAGCACTAGTATAGTGTACGATTGCGACGAGCGGCCGCTGTGCATGCAGCGTTATGTAAAGTGTTGAGAGTTTGAGAGTGCCGAGACGGTGCAGCTAGCGTTGCGTTGCGCTCTACCGCGTGCGCGGCCCGCGCCCCCGCGCTGCCCCCTCGCAATTTTGTCCGCCGGTCGGTTTCACTCGCGACGGACGGCGGCAGCGGCGCGGGGCTCCGGAGGTCGCACTCCTCCCGCCTCCTCACTCCGAGACGAGGAGTCGCTGTCGTTCAGGCCTCGGGGCTCAGTGCCGCTCAGTCGTCGAGCGGAGTGCGTCGGCGCCGGTAGGCTCCGCGCCCCGGTTGTCGCTGCTTCATTCGGTTCGCCGTCGCGACGTCCGACGTTCGCGAATCGCTGGCGCGCTGCTTTTTCGGGAGTTAAGTGGTAGTTGCGGGTGCGTTTGCGACGGTCACGACCGCGTAGCTGACGGCTGCGGTCGAAAATAGCGTACGTTATCATCGCGACCTCGGGCGGCGAGACGAGATAGCGCGAGGTCGGCGGCACCTGCGCGCCGAGCCCCACGTGCGCGCTCACTGCACCCGACAATTAGCGAGTGCTCGCTCGACCCTCACCGTCTTGTTGGTCGCCTCTGCTGCCCTGCATTGTCCGCTCGTCACCATTTTCCTCAAAGTATTTATTTAAATCATTTCACTATTTCAGTATGTATGAAATGAGTGATTTTTCATTTCGTTGACTTGTTATATACTTTATCGGGTTTATAATTATAATTGCGTTTTATAATTTTACGAGTACTTACGATGTTGTGACGGTCATTAAAAGGCAAAGACATAAGTCCTTTGCCTAAGCAATCTTCACTATAATATTGTGTTACATTTCTTGGTAATTCTATTGTTACGAGCCTTTATCGTTCATTAAATGAAGTTATCTTCGTTATCTTCACTGACGATATCAGACGTCAGTATGTATTTTATTACAATCACACTCTTAGAATGAGAATTGTTAAAAAGCAGCTGAGACTGATACTTTTATGTTCTTGCTAGGTATAATTTTTGATATTCATCTAGTAAGTTCTTTGTTTTCATATTCAGATTGTTGAAGTTTGTGGGTATACAAAAATAAGCATTTTTTTTATTTTGCCTATTCGTACAGTTGCTTATTATATTGAATGGTATTTTTAAAACGTTTGTTATGTTTTATTTTCTTTGTTACAATGTAGGTAACACAGAAACTATTGTGGGTACTGTAACAAGAAACTACTAGGCGTACAGAATATTGAGAAATTAATGAATCAACTCTAGATTGTTCTATAGTTCCTTCGTCTTATTATTGCTACTGTGTAAAATATGAATATGTTTCGTATTAATATATAGGATATCTTTGATTTTCTGTTAAAACTGCAATAGAAACGTCTATATTTGCGTTTCGTTCTGTTTGTTTAAGTAAATAATGAGTGTGTTTTAAGAAAAAATCTAGTCAGATTTAAGTACATTAACACCTAAATGTCAAGAGTATCCGAGGATCCAAAACATATTACATACACAAGCAAAGACCTAAAACTAACTTTATTAAAAGCGCACTATAAACAATTACAGGTTAAAAGATTATGACGGCTGATTTTTAATTACTTACATTAAATTTGATATAAAAACTAAAAATAATAAAGGACAATGCCAATCACGTCAGGGCAATAAAACTTAAGTTTCGTATTACTACATTTAAATCAATCTAATATATAATATTACTTAAAACAATGTATCTCATTATACTTACGTATTCTTTGTGTATAATTATCTAACAAATACATACATAAGTGTATCGCTGATAATCATTATACATAAAAAAAAAAAAACATTAACATATGAATCGTGTTTCCCGCATCTCGCAGGCGATGTATTTTCGGAGTTAGAAGAATTAAGGGACGTACATAATTTAAGAAGGTAGATATTGAATTCTATTATAACCTAAATATGTGTAAAAATTGATATTCCTCACGTTACTGATGAAAAGTACGTCTAACGTAAAATCCTATGGAAAAGTAAATTAATCTTGATAAAAATAAACGCCGTGTTTGATAAAATAGTTCGTCAACACTATCCTGTCCGTTGTGAACTTACTACTTATTTTCTATAATTTACTATTTAAAAATGTATGTTTTTCGCTTATATATGTACTATATATTATAACAAATAATAGGACTCCTCTTTTAAGCGATGGAATGCTATCAATGTCGTGAAATTATTTGGTCAAGTTACAAGAGACTAAAGCGTGAAGCCTGAGCATATATTGTGTATCCCACACGAATTTTTGATTATTTTATTTTAAAATTAGCGATGAAATAAAATATTCCATCGATATAAGAATTTTATTATGGCGTTCTGACTGTAAGAATAGCATTTTTTTTAAAGTATACTTCATTTCATCGCTCAATTATTTAGCGTCACTCTAAATTCTGTTTTATTATAATTATGTAAGTTTTCAGTAACTGTCCAATCAATCTGCTTACGTATATGTTGAATAAGCTGTTTACAAATGTTAAACAAATGTTTTCATAAAATTATGCTTAATTGCAAAAATATATGAAATAGTGATTATTACACAAAAATTTATACGAGATATATTCTTACTAGGCGGCTTTTAAATGAACGTTTTATTGAAACTTCATGGTTCGTTTTTAGGAAGGTATTTTTGGAGTTAAACACTTAAGTGTCTTTGGAAATTGTGTGTAGTAGGAATCTTTAATCCCTATAACACACAGTTTCTAAAATCGCTATTGTTGATAGTTGACAAATTATAAACAGTTAGGTACTTCTTGAGATTGGTACTTATTGGTAAGTTAACGTAGGTTTCTAGTAGGGTTGTAACGGAACTCCGTCTCCATTCCTGCGGAACTTCCGCAAAAATAGAACCTCCGCTTCCACGTCCTATCCAAAATTTTTGCCGAGTTTTGACTGAGGTTTATTTACGTTGCTCTTGACGTACAACGCGCAAGAAAGGACGCTAGGCGACGCGGATGCTCGGCTACATTTTGCAACTAGATGAATATCTTTATTATGATAGAAATATAATATCAAATATAAACTGAACCTATTCTCCTAATTGTATGGTTCTAGCTTTAGTAGATTAGGATAAGTCAAAAGTGAGTATAGTCATACTCTGTATGAGTATACATACATACATACGTTCGAAACACATTACCATCTTTATGACGCAGTCGGGTAAAAATAAGTATGCAACTTATTATGTACCGTAGGGTATATGCATTTATCATCTCTTTTCGTTTTGGACATTGTACTTATGCTTATTTGAAGATTTATCATTTATTTATTTTTAATTCGTTTAATCAAAAATTTAATTTTGAGTAAGTTATTTGATTGTCTGTCTGGTGACAGAAATTCTAATTGTCAAGAAAATAAAGTTCCACGATTCCTTAAACTTTGACGCGATCACTTTGAACCTACTTCTACAATGAGAGTCATATATAAAAATCGACCAATACAAAAAAAAATGTACCACAGAAAATTGTACTTAATTTTAGTTCCAATGATTATTCAGAAACAGTTATGCTCGCTACCTAGATATTGGAATGGAACATCATGAGAATACGTCCATAGCATATATCAAAATAAATATACTCGTCGAATTGATAAGTTTTTTAAGAGGTCGATTAAAGAATAGGTACTAATTGAGTGTCGCAGTGGCCGAAATTCGAACGTAATTGAACCTAAATTCAAACAAAACTTGATGTTTACCAAAGTGTCACTTCGATAAATATGTATAGCTCTTAATATATAACTTCTTAATTTCAATAAATTATGTTTTATTTTTGGTCACTTACATAATTCCATAATAGTTGTTATATAGTACAAATTTATGCGTCTTTTTTGTATGAGCATTATTTTTTCAGTTATTTGATAACACAAATTTAAGGGAAAATGAGGTTTAATTGACTGACTGTAAATAAAAACATTAACACGGTTTCTTGACATAGACTTTCGAAGGTGGTAGATCTCTTTGTGGTTCGACTCCGGAAGCACCCTTTCGGAGTCGAACCACAAAGAGATCTACCACCTTAAATACACCACCACCTTACCTACCACCAGAAATAGGTGGTCACCACCGCCACACCTTTTTCTGCCTAATAACAGCCGTGTTGTGCGCTGTTGTGTTCGCGTCTGAAGGGTGTGGTAAGGGAGATATACTTTTCCGAGGCATTCCATCTCAGTCCTCAGTGGTAGTAACGCATCTGTGGCTAACCTTAGGTGAGACGTTGATCTTATCTAGGGTTGATTACAGATGTCCATAGGCGGATCCATCCGTACTATAAAAAAAGAGATTTGACGCTGTCGAAATTTTATATTATATGTAATACATAAATATTATCTGTCTACATTCTTCCTATATATTTACTTTAACCAATTATTACACTCTCCGTGGGCGCAATATTCTTAAACATTCTTCGTTACATTATAAAGCACAAATATCTATTAGACAATAATTATGGTTTGACATTCAGTAAGACTCTATACAAATAATATTAAAGACCAAAGACTTTAACCATAAACAAAAGAATACTATACATATAGAGTATACGTGTGTCAAATGCGTGGTAGTGTGTGTAATGTTGTTTTTATTGATTTAATATATTTTTATGAATTATTTAAAAAAATAGCATTCTGCACTTTTTTTACATGAACTTTAACGGAGGAGATATTCGTAAAAACGGTATCCTCAGTTTTCGCTTCTCGTATTGAAATACATATGTATACCAGGGCCGTAGCATAGAACTCTTTAAGTGTCCGCCTACCTCTATGAGAAACAAGAATGATGTATGTTTGTTTGAATGTAGTTATGTCGTAATCTAACCGTGGAACTAAAAAATAAGCTTTAATTACATACCGTCGAGCGCTGAGCAATGATAGAAGCGCTGAATTATAGCTAGCACTAGAGTGGCATCTTACATAATATATAAACATGTACGTACACGATACACGTGTCCACAGTTATCGAGCTTATATAACAAATGCGAACCGCGCACATGGATGCGTGCTTTACTCACATTATTGTCTTATTCATATAATTTCTTTGTAAAATGCCTACGATGCAATTTAGAATATCATAATCTGTTACCCATACCCTCTGTTTGATACGGGTCTCCGAATAGAAATAAAAAATTGATGAAGACATTGAGGTAATTTATTGATGTGTTGGGTATTGATCTAGAGCAAGGTCGGTAGGCTTCCAATCTTTGTTATGAGTATTTCATTTGCATCAACTTTGACATCAGTGAGTATCCGTGAGAAGATAATCTCCGTCGTAACATTACATTAAAGTTGCCTGTGACATGATTCTTAAAATACAAAGTTTTTTCTGACGGCTTATACAGCTTCGAGCTTGCGATAATGTAAGTGTTATTGTTGATTAGACCGTTTCTGAGCCATATTGTTGTATGTCGCCGCGTGTTATTACTCGATAATGGCAATACATTCAACATACATTCTATCGCTCTGACTAACCGATAACGTTTGCCTGTTATGTATACGCGTGCACCTGCTAGGGTTTCTTTATTTTATATCAAGAACAATTTTAAATTCGTACTTTTCACTGATTGCTTAAATGGTGGGTAAAAATTGCATTGATTGCATCATCAGCCCTCAAAAACATCTATCAATTTTTTTGTTTTATGTAGTTGTTAAATAAATATTACTACACAGAAATCAACCATTTCATTTTCATAGCGATTTGATTTGTTTAATATTTTTATAGTTCAGCAGACAAAAAAAATTTCAAGATATTATTTATTTATGTGTTCTTTGTTGATTAAATCCACAATGTCTGCCAATTCAGTCCGCCACAATACCAGGGCCGCAGAACACAGCGGGCGGTAAAGTTAACTGTCGGTTCGTGGCGAGCGCGGGGAAGGCAGTGAGGAGGAGGGCTCTGAGGCAAGTGCACGTGCCCGCGGCCATGCTACTGTGCAAGCCACGCGTTCGGCGCCCTCTCCTCACTTGTTGAGCCACCGCAACGCTACAATCGTATATCGTATCGGAGCGGTTGGCCTTCGGGTCACATCATCCAACTTGCCTTGTTCGTACACATTCGATCTCTTTTCTGCAAATATCTTTTGCTGTACACACAAAATATCGTCCTCCTACGTCGAATATTAAGTACTTATGTAATAACGAAGTTTCAATGTCCCACTTCGACTCAACCTATTTATATAAGACAGAAGTTTATTTTCAAAGGAATTATTAAAGTTACTACTGTTAAGATTGCGTTGGCAGATATTAGGTAAACCATTTTTGCGAAAAATATTCCATATTTCTATGGCTTTTGTTATGCTCCTTTTGCTTTTATTTCCTTTGAGTTTATTTTTAGTCCAATTTTACGCAAATGGGGAATATAATTAGACTGTCAAACATTTCTTCAAAAGTTTCGATTGCAAAGGATTCTTTCTAACACTTTGAACACTTAAAATACGATTTTCATGTCAACAATATTTCGCCTCTGTCATTGTTCTTTTCAATATAGATACATGACGCAATTGTTATGATTTGAGAATTTCGACTGTCGTGACCTAGCAAACGCATTCGCACCATACATGTTCTACAACAATCATGTCTCAACAGGTTTGAGAATAAAATGAATGAAAAGTGATCAATGCAAGAAGTGTT
Source organism: Cecropterus lyciades (assembly GCA_002930495.1). Lineage (NCBI taxonomy): Eukaryota > Metazoa > Arthropoda > Insecta > Lepidoptera > Hesperiidae > Cecropterus > Cecropterus lyciades. The sequence goes on along the minus strand of MOOZ01000890.1, from coordinate 131,198 downwards.
ACACGAGGTTTTTTAATATTGTAAAGAAATGTCAAGGAAGCAAGTGAAACTCTGATAATGGAGAACTGTAAAATGTGTAGTTAGCAAAAACTGTAGGTCCATTTAGGAATGGGTATACTAATGGAAACCACCGAAGTGAATTCAGTCACTGCATACCGGAGACGTAGTGTCGAGCTGGAGTTATTTGGCGCAATGGAAGCCCCAGGCGAAGCGTTCTACACTGACACCTATCACACCATAGCTATCAATACCAGGGAAACAGAATTCGGAAGTATAGTCGAACCGATCCCTATAACGTTGAAAGCCTACAAACCGTACCACGCGCTCGGACATCCTATAAACGGATATGGGTTCCAACAGCCGGTTATAACGTCTACATATTCGGCTCCTCGAGGTCCTGACGTTCAAAACCCATCTACTTCAGTTTCCGTGGAGAGTCCTGCCAAGAAGGAAGTCAAAGACACTCAAACGGTGACAAGACCCCCGCCCAAGAAGAAGTGGATTAAAGAATATTTGGGTGAGTTCATATTGATTTATGCATTTTTTTAAGTCGATTATTTATATGAAAGTAAACAATACAGTAAAAGATAACTTTCCTTTCAAATACTTCTTGTTGTACAACGAATAAAACCTGCTAAAGAAAATAATCTATAGGTAAGTAATCAGTACTGTGTGTCAAATGAAAGATCTTGTTCAGTGTTTTAACTAGGTATATTATACTCTTTTTTAAATATTTTAATTAGTACTTTTGAAGTTATTTAAGAAATTGCTGAACAATTGTAATACCGCCCAGCCTCATTTTTGGTGGTGGTCAGTGGCCACTGCAACCCATACACATCTGTAATCAACCCTAGGTAAGATCAAAGTCCCATCTAAGGTTAGCCACAGATGCGTTGCTACCACTGAGGACTAAGATGGAATGCTTCGGAAAAGTATGTCTCCCTTACCACACCCTTCAGACCAGAACACAACAGCGCATAACACTGCTGTTATTAGGCGGAAATAGGTGTGACGGTGGTGCTTCCGGCGTCGAACCACAAAAAGTTCTACCACCTTCTTCTAATCACATCGTGTAATAATGAGTTTAGTGTTTATTTGGTATAATTAGGGTGAATTTCGACCACTGCAACTGCGACTACTATACTACTATTGACATGGCTTATTATTTCGAGAATTACGAGAAAACTATTTGAGAATCCTATTTTCACAATCAGAAACTAGAAAACAAGTCGAGGATATAGCTAGGTATAGCTATAATTTATGCATATATGCATATTACGAGGTCTATTGTATCGACGCGGGGACATACTATTGAATTGGAAAAGCATTAAATGTTTTTTTGCAAATGCGTTTATGTTCTCGTGTTCTGTTCTTAAAAGGCAGAGAGACTTGCGTTCCAATCTATTTATTTTAAACAACGTGATGAAATCAATTTCAAGGTTGATTCCTGTTATATTTTATATCGTCGTAATCAAATCAAAAAATCTACATATTCAACAATCATTGACATGATTATAAATATAAGATTTGATTATATTTTTCTTCATTTATATGATAATAAATATAAGGAATAAATACATAACATACATAACAATTTTTCTCACATACTTATCTGTATTCAAATTCACTCTTGTAACAGAGTATGTTTTTCATAAGCCGTATAAACTGTTGATTACCTTCGCTACGTCGACACGCCGGGAAGGAAGTGCCTAGTAAAAAGAAACAATCTGTTATTATGTAGCTACGGTTTATTGCATTGTAAAATGATATCTGCTTAGAGTACCAACCACATTTCGATTAATATATGAATATTATAAATATTAGAAACATTTTGAAACCTGACTTATGTATTCCAGTCCGATCTACTAGTAAATAAAATAATAATTTCTCTACAGCAGAGCTTCCCAGACATTTTTATCGTACCACTTTAAAAATGTAATTGGTTCCGGTGGAGCCCTGCAGCAACATTTCTACCATATTCCCAAAACTCGACAACGGCGGCCAAAGACGTAAAAAGATAAAATTTAAAAAGACGACCAAAAAAAAAAAGGTCGCCAAGTCTATATTGCGAAAACGGTAATTTTGCCGTCCCCCAAAAAACACGCCGTCCAGGTCCATACTGCAGCGCTTTGGAACCAGTAACAGTCACTGAATTTTACAAACATTATCTGCATACATTTGATAAGTGAAGTCGAAGCCTGGGGGTCCACTTGGACACTTTAGGAACCAAGGCTCTACAGTGACTAACCAAAAATATTTTTTTATATTTTCTTCCCATTGTATATTTTACCGTGCCCTGGCCTTGCTAACGTTAAAATATACAAAATGTAGAGACATATTGTTAACTAATTGTAACAAAAAATATATTAACTATTAGGAGCGCATGACTGAGGAGGATGTTGTGAGCGCCGTGTAGTGTGATGGCAGTGGCAGACAGTGACCAAGGTCGCAGGTGGCATGTTTTGAGTGCTCAATAGTAATCGAATGCCGCACACTGACGTGGCATTCCGCTATTTTCCCGCTTTTGTTTTTAAACACTTAATAACCGTCACTTACTGAATGTAAGAAGTTGAAATTATTTATACCAATATAGTAAAAAAGTTTAAATTTTATTGTAACAAATATTGTCTGTCTGACATAAAATATCATCTTTTTCAGTTCATAGATATTAAGTCATCACTCTTAACATTTTAAAAAATATATATTCAAATTGTAATAAATATATTCAATCTGTTCCTTACAGTTCATTCGCCGTAACATTAGGTAGGAGATCAAACTTAATATAATTATGTAACTTTTGTATAACACTGATATGATTTATCCTACAATTTTACCCGCGTTTAAAACACTACAACATAACATTAAATTGTAAGTCTTATGACAGTAGTGATAGCCGAATAGTTGAAACTCGGTCTCTCAATCGAGGCTCCAAGGTTCGAATCCCAGGCACCAACGATTATTCTAAAATTATGTGCGTATTAGAAGTTAATTATCACTGCTTTAAGGTGGAGGAAAACATCGTGTGGAAACCTACACACCCGAGAGTTCTCAATGGTGTGTGAAGTCTACCAATTCGCACTTGGCCAACGCGGTGGAGTATGGCCTGAAAATCTCTCTATCTTGAGATGACCCGTGCCTAGTAGTGGGACAAAAATGGGTTCACGGAATTAAATTGTAATTACATAGGATAGAGGTGGGTTTTAAGAAAACAAATGTCGACCATTAGTATATTCAATACTTTACATTAAATTCAGCAGTTTTGTTTTGATGCGATGTGTTTGAAACACACGCAAAAGAAACAAAAAAGTGTAGGCATTACAAATTCGTCTATTATTACTTATTTTCAGCCTTCCAAACTTTCTGTTTTGCAAATATATGTAATTTGCAAATATTTACGCGGAACTTTCATTATATGTAATTTCATATCCAATCAATCCACTATTGTCCCACTGTCCGTAACCCATAAATACTGTTGATGATATCAGCGTGATAATAATGCCTAAGGTTCTATTTCCAATAATCTTGGCGAACTTACTTATTCAGAACTAGATTTGGACGTCGATTAGCACTCCATAAAAATCTTAATTTTTGAGTTAGCTTTACGAGATGAGTTTTGCACTAGTGTAATGGTACAATTAAAGGGTTAATAGAGACTGTTATTCATTAATGAGTGTAATCCTTTTACCGTCAACCTATTATCGTACCACTGCAGGGCACGGGTCTTCTCTCAGATTGAGAGTTTCAGGCCATAGTCCACCGCACTGGCCACGTGCGAATTAGTAGACTTCACACACCTTTAAGAACTTTTTAAAGAACTCTCAGATGTGTAGGTTTCCTCACGATGTTTTTCTTCACCGTAAAGCAGTGATAATTAACTTCTAATACGCACATAAATTTTGAAAAAAAAAACGGGGTCGTGCCTGGTATCGAACCTCGGACCCTCGATTAAGAGGCCGAGTCTCAACCATTCGTCTATCACCTGCTCAATGAGCGTGCACTTATGAAGTATGTAATACGGTAAATGTTACCTCATTCCGTAGCGCTGACGCGGATTTTTATTCAGTTAATAATTATAGAAGAAATTATCGTTTACGTAACAGTCTGGCTACCGATTCGCACACATCGACAGCCCGTAATCCAATAAAGACGAGAGTGTGCGGTGATGGCGGGCGTTGCGCAATTCGCGTAATTGTACCTAAAGTTTTTATATGAGATTAGAGACTGTTTACATTACAATGCACGTGGCGTGGTGATGGTCAGTTGCTATCACATGTAAACGCGTCAATAGGAACGATGCACCGTTATCTTTTTACTAATATAATCTCTATTGGCTGTAATGGAGAATATAATCAAATATGTACAACACATAACCTCTATTCTAATATATAAAAATGAGATTGTGTGTGCCTGTTTGTCTGTTAGTAATTCAATCAAACAAGAACCACTTTTCTGACTTACATGCAATTTTGCATGGATGTACTGTAATATGGATGCGAAATACCATTGAAGATAGTAGAACTCTTCGTGGTTCAACTCTGGAAGCACAACCCCCGCACCTCTATTTCCGTCTAATAACAGCAGTGTATAGCGCTGCTGTGTTCTGGTTTGAAGGGTGTGGCAAGACATGGTTATCCGAGACGTTCCAACAGTCCTCAGGTGTAGCAACGCATCAGTAGCAATGTAGATGTCCATGGGCGGCAGTGACCACGTATTATCAGATGGACTGCATGCTCGTTTGCTACATTCATATAATTAAAAAAAAATGTCAAAAAACGTAAACGCTTTCTACACTCATCAGCTCTCTCACACTCATCACTCTCAGCCCCATACTATGATTTTCTCCTGTGTAGTGAGTGCCATGGACACACAAGGACGAATACCAAAACACCCAGACTTAGAATAGAAATCTAAACTCATCATTCAGATTTTTGTCTAGCTGGGGATCGAACCCGGGACCCACTGCGTGTCAGATCGGGATGGTGACCGCTCCACCACGTGGGTCGTCGTATGATTGTGTTAGTAGCGACTTGTATATGTGTCTCGATATAATATCGAGAAGTGGGAAGAGGCACTTTTATAGATATGCCTTTGTAATGGATACTATTTCTTACAAGCTTTCATTAAGCTTTACATTTGTTTGTTTAGAAATATAGCGTGTTTGGACTGCTACCCGAGGATCGTTTGAGCTGCATACATATTTGGTTTGGATAACAATGCATGATTAGTTTAGTGACGTCATTCTAAATCCAATATCGTGGACGCACTAAGATGGCGGACTTATTCTTTATGGACCCGTATGTGATGTCAAATGAAAAGGTCTCCTGTAAAAAATACGAAGGTCGCTCTTTTCTAAAAAGTTTATTTAATAAATTCGCATTTAACCTCCTAACACTTGTGAATGATTATTTTTATTTATTTATTAGTCGACATGAAGTGTCAGACGACTTGTCCCCGCAGTTCCCCGCGACCAGCTCTCGTGCAGGCAGCCTATGCGTTGCTGAATGCTGATTTTCAGAATTATGCAATGCTGACTATTAATAAATGCGCATCACGTGTTCAATTAAAAACCAATACGAATTTTATTTATGTTTACTTTTTCGCTCACGGCTCCCATATACATCATATAGGGTTCATCACTACTATCAAAATAAATAATATGTATATAATCATGTTGTGTAGGTAGTGTTCAATTATATTATCGTATATTAGTAGTTTAAGGATTTGTTGATAAACGGGCTGTGAAAAATGGCAAAAAATATAGTTTTTAAAACTATGAATAAGTATGTAATCTCATATTATTTAAAAAAATAAATATACAACGTTTGCATGTACACGTAATTAATTTAATGTTTTATTTATTTCGATGTCTCTTATAATAGTTACAAAGATAATCATAGTACTACTAAATATGTGGATTGAATATATGATTGGTAAATCAGATCGCACCTGGTCAGCGCGGTGGACTATGGCCGAAAATCCTTTCATTCTGAGAGGAGACCCATGTCCCGCCCAGCAGAGCGACAATAATGACGATAGGTATATGATATTGACTTGACAACCCTTGCGCCGCGCCTCATAGTGTATAAAGTGTTTTGCCCTTCTGTGTATTACAACATTTTTAAATGGTTTTAAAACTGTTAAAAACTTGCAAAATCGACTCAGCCTTGACCGAAAAAAAAACATTTTTAACCGACTTCCCAAAGAAAAGAGGTTATCTGTGTCTTACGTATTTTTTTTAATTTGTCGAATGTCTCCAGAAGCTACTGTCGGATTACAGCTGGTCTATTGTAGTCAATTCTAAACATTTTAGAAAACACTTGTAAACAACAGCGTTCGAGGTTTACCATCCACTCCCACTCAATTTTCAAATGAAAGGTATTACATACGTCTTGATTCTACATCACGGTATTAAAACGTATAGTCGATTGATAAATTAATGTTTAATTACACGACCATAACTCTATTGACATCCAGTGAAAACAGAGAGCAAGTAGGCGTCCAAGTGTTCAACTCGCGGATCTAAATTTTGTGATATCTGTACACTACTTCAACTAATTATTTAATTAATGTCTGAATAAAGTTAAAGGATACATTTATGTATGATGTTCATTTACAACTTGATTGCAGACTGGCCATTTATATATTTAACTTCTTTATGGTAGGAAGAATGTTACGCCATCGTCGAAAATATGCAGTTACACGTGGTTTTGGAACGATGGATGATAAAACAAGATGGGAGTGTCGAGCGAACACCGATATCAGGGTGTTGGCGAGGCTATTGACATTGAGATATAAATTTAATGTGGCACGCAAACAATAGTGTCGACAAAAGTTATCAGCTGTCATAATCTATAACAGCCTATAGTGGCTGATACTGTCCACTGTATTTGTTTCTATTTGACAGATTGGTAAGCGATGCGTGAATTGCGACATGCCGTTTTTCGGTATAATTTTATGCAATTGCCCTTTCAAATATAAAATTTATTTAGGTATTTTCCTGTGTGAATTTCAGTGTGAAATTTATCTAGTATGTTAATTAACCGTAACATAGCATAAACTACCTGGTACATATTGTAAAGATAACATAAAAAGCCTGATGAAGCTAAGGTAATTTTTATTGGTCATTTTATTTAAATAATATCCTATGGTTGCGGTTACAATATATGAATCTAAGATCGTTAGGCTTAAAGACCAGAAGCCAAGGCCGTAATAACAATAAGTATTAAAAATCTAAGAATGTCACTATTCTCAAAAAATATGACTTTGTTTTCACGGTAAAATAAAGTAATTGGAGGGTACAACTTACTGTTACTATTAATGTTCTGTCAGCTTTGAAATTAGGAAGTAAATTCAATATTCTAGATTTCTTAAGGGGTATTCTTGTCTAGAAATTTGAATAGAATCGTTTTTTTTTTAATATGTTCAAAGCTTTAAACATTTCAGAAAATGTTTCAATTGAGGTTCACTTCGTAAATTAATAATTAAAGACGATTGTTTGTATACTCAATTATATTACTTCTTAACCCGATAGGTACAGAGATTGGTTGTTGACTTATTAAAACCATTACAATTATAAATTAGCAAACTAAAAGAATACAGAAAACATGATAAGTAATTGTTCCAATTAATCTAAGTTGGAAATGATGCCTCGTGTAAAACTAGATGATGCAATATCTATGACTAATAATTACAAGTAGGCACAAAAGATTAAATAAATGCGTTTGGGTTTTTTCATTATATAATCCTTCACTAACCAAAAGTAAACCTGCAAGTATTAGGGTTCCATAAACTAGTATCAGTTTGTCTCAACGCGAGAAGTGTAGAGTTTGTGTCCTTATTTCTTTCGACACCTCGATCCTGTTGCATCGACGGGGGCGGGAGGCCGCGTGACAAGCTATCACATTCACATTCACGTGCCTCCTAGCCTTCACGCCGGCACCCTCGCCCTGACACCCGCTTATTGTACTCGAAGCGATGCCGAAATATTTAGATGTAACTTCTCAACAAAAACATAACGCTGGTAAAAATAACTTTGGTTTTAGGGGTATGACTAATATTGTAATAAAGTAATTTATGATCTTACGTCAGGAGTATATTGTGGATATTTGGAAAAGTTCGTTTTAATTTTTGTTTTTTTTTTTGTCAAATTAATGTTATGACAACGCTCTGTGTCATCGTAGAACGAACTTGGTTTGTGTTTTTTTTACATGTGACTTGATAATACTGATGTAATTTTCAAACGTATGAAACATATGAATACATTTATTAGTATTCGTATGTTTCATTCGTTGGTAATGTTCATGGCATGATAACTTTTTTTTTTAAGAACCCTGGTACTTTTCTTCGATGAAACAATATTCACATTTATTCGAATTATGACAATCACAGTTATAAGAAAGCACACAATTGTAGCAATATTTGTTTTGCTCGGCTGTCAGTGTTCGTGTCGTTTCGTGTCGTGACCGAACCTCCTGGAAACCTCCCCCGCTTACTAGAATTGCGACGTGCGTCACTACGCTCCTTCCCCCCGTTACGCAACCACATTGACGTTCATGTTACCCTAGTATTGTTTCTGTCAGCTCGTTAGCCTTTCCACTCTTTTTTTTTTTTCGCTTCGATTACATGAATATGCTTCTGACATAATTGAAACTTCTGAACAATATTTTAGAACTTGAGTAAATAAACAAGTTGTAACTATCTTATTTAATAAGCAGTGTTTGAAACGAAACTAATTTTCAGTACGTTCGTACCTAGAGAGATGTATGGGGACAACAAACGTATTCTCTCATTTCATTTCACGACCCACGTGGTGGAGCGTTCATCGTTATACGGTCTGACTCGCAGTGGGTCCCGGGAACGATCCCCGCCCAGACATTTGAATGATGAGTTTAGATTTCTGTTTTAGGTTTCGGTGTTTGTGTATTCGTCTTTGTGCGTCCATGGCACCCACGACACAGGAGAAAATCCTACTGTGAGGCAACGAGTGAAGAAAGCGTTTATGTTATTTTGTCTGAATAATTTAAAACTGTAATACATACATATCTTCACGACAAAAAATAACAAAAAAAATGTTAACCTGGGTCACGCGTGGGAGTACGATATAAGTACAAAACATTTTGGTAAATAGGTAAGTACATACGTAATTCAATAACGTGGTACGGAATTCAATGCGCAAGTCCGACTCGCAAAACTGCGAGGATCATTTATTTAGATAGACGTCAAAAAGTATTTACATTTGATGGTCCCGTGTATTATATCGCAAGGTTAGTGACTAACGCTGCGATAGTAAACTTATAATGTGGCAGTATTATAAACAAACAAGAATTGAAAAGGAAAACAGTATTTTACACTCTTGGATGCGTAATTAAATTGTATTATTACGTCATTAATTATTTACGAGCGTAGGACACGTTTCGGAATGAAATATAATTTACAAGCTTTCACTAAAATGGCTTCTTAGAGAATGAATTTTCAAAATGCTCGGTTGGTGGTAATAAACATTATATTTATATATTGCATGTATATACATTATGCCCATTTTAGGAAAGTGTAAAGCTGATGTAACTTACTCTACGCAGAACCAGTGAGGTTCGACCCGGGAAGTACCACCGTCACACCAGTACTTTGAAATAGTTTTGCGTTAACGATGGAAGGGCGAGGGGGCTGTCATATATATGAAGCGTTCGTCTAAGTTATCAGGGGTCGCAATACTAATGGCCGACCTTAGGTAGCCCTAAAATCCTACCTACGATTGACTCAGATATCCATGAGCGGCAGTGGTCACATACCATTCCGTGGACTGTGGACTATATGCTCATAAAAATATAATATAATATAACAATATTATAAACAAACTAAACGAATCTGTGTACCACAATTAAGGATATACACACGAAGCCGCGGGCGAGGAGCTAGCGTGATTTAAATTCAGTCAGATAAAACTTATTGACGAAATATTTCGGTCTATGATGGGATTGAACTCGTATCGTTATGTATAATTCAGTGGCCGGCAGCTGTACAAAGTCGGGAACTTTGTGAAAGTCACGAGTTCACCAGCCCCGAGACCTATCCTCCTTCAGATTTACGTTAAATAATTCAAATTCATTGTAAATATTTCGAGTCAACGCCTCCTTCGTTTCTATGTTTTCCTATTATTTTCCTCAAGCCTATTGTGCTTTGAGATGAATGGATTCTGTTCGTAACTCTCCCGAAGGTATTCATCAAAGTTATAATTATGTAATTTTTTGGTAAGTTTATACAGCTAAGAATACCTTCGATTTTTTCTAGAAATGAGCACTTAAATGCCCGGGAATAGAAGTTTTTTTTTAAACAAGGCAAATACTGTCAGCCTTCAATTATAGCAGAAGCGTATGAAGTTTACGTAACAGTAGGGTACCTGGTTAGTGTGTCCTCTCATCCTATCCATTTTGAGAGGAAAACTGTGAACAAATAATAAAGTGGTTTGAATATGATGACTTATTTTACAGTTGCCATATATATTTTTTTAAATAAAAACTTTGTAATTTACAAAGGTAATTAATTTAATCTTGACCGCAAACTATTAATCGGATTTGTCAAATAACTGCCAATGTCAGTGACCTTGTGCCAACGCGTTGTCGATACCTGTCCTGCCACAGAGTACCTATTATAGATATGGATCAGTGCTTATTAAAAAAGTTTAAGTTTTCACTTGTATAAGCTCTCAATGTAATTTTAAATTGTAATTGTGTCATTAAAGAAACTGATCAATTAAACTATCTATATACAATATCAAACCTGACAAAAGCATCAACGGCGAGTATTTACGGATTAGTTTTTTCTTGGCATCACGGCCAGCAGCTGATTTTCGGCGTGGTTGATACGTCAAATACATGTGTACTGACGTCATTCACATAGCCACGCCCCTCTTCTATCTCTTTCTTTTTCATTAGTGCGAGCGCCTAAACGTTATGTTATCTCACTCTCAAATGCAACGTGACTTTAATTAGTATTAAATCAATATGAACTTTATTGCTATGGGATAAAATTGACATTCGTGTGAAGTTACGTAAAAGTAGATAACGTAATATATCGCTATCTCGTTTCTTTCTGTAAAATTGTCTCGCTTAACGTTAATATGTTGAGCTTCTCGTATTGTATGCTTGCCTGGTACTTTACCGCCACGGACTGCAGCCGCCGATGAATGCTTGACACGGGTTGACAAGCGGCGGTCACCGTCGCGAATACGTCCGCTCAAGAAGTTTCCCTTGCGAATTGTCAATAGTTGGAAAATTTCATAAAAAGTAGTAAAATAACCTATTCGATTTTTAACGTGGCGCTTTTGTTTACAGAGGAGGAGCCGAAGTCGCCGGTGTCGGTACGAGTGGTGACGGGAGTGTCGGTGGCGGCGCGCAGCAACGGCGTGGTGCGGACCACGTCGCCGGTGACGGTGGCGGCCCCTTGCCCCGCACCCATCCTCTCCGCAGCCACGCTCGAGCCGGTCCTCGCACCGACCGCGCCGCTCCCCGCGCCTCACCTCGACTTTGCACAAGAACATTCCAGGCCGCGTACTACGAGCAACAGCCACGGGTAAGATATGATGACCTGGTAGTGACGGTGTCCAAATCAGCTGGCGATATTCGGATTAATAATGAAGTTGGTTTAGTAGTTTATTTACTTCCCATCCATGTTAACGTTACAATCAAAGTTTTGTTAATATATAAAGAACACTTTGATTTTTGATAATATGTACCTAAATTGTAACAATTAAAAAACTAGCTTTTCTTTACGGTTTCGTCCACGTTCGAAGTTTTGATCGAGTAAATAAATGGATTTTAATGAAACAAAGACTAACATTTCCTCAAAATACAGAATCCAAATACATTTTCAATTATATCATGTTTTTTTTTTTCAATTTATATGCTTATTTTTAACCCTCTAAAATATTTTTTACAAGCTTTATTTACACATAGGTAGTAAGAGACGCGGAACTTTCATGTTTATTTTTGTGATGTTATGATATGTTTGCAAAAGTTTGTGTCCCATATATCTATTCTCATGAATTCTAATTTAATTGTCATTCTCATGAATAACCGTGCAATTCAAAATTTATCAATTTTACGTTAAAGGTATAGTTTTATCCTAAATGGCCTAGAAATGAAAACTTGGTGTTCTAAGTACAACGTGGTTAACGGTTAATATTTATTATTTTAACTCCATTCCTAAAAAACTAACCAGTATAAACCAAGAAGTATTGTTTAATTTTTATCTGATTCCCCCGTTTAATTAGCGTTTTTGTGTTGTGTAAACATTTTATCCAAGCAGCGATATGTAAATATCATTACATCAAAATAAAAAAGCGTGACACAATAACTTAAAGGATTGTTAAGTAATGACATTAGAGGTTTCAAATGCTAGAACTAAAATTTTAAGTCATTTTGAACAAGTACGTAACAAAAATAAAATTGTAAATTTTTAGGGAGATATTAATTAAATTTATGTATTGACAACTTCTAGTACGATATTAAACAAACATGGTATGTAAAACAAGCGCGGGTACATGAACGGGACTTACACATCTCACGACATTGATCTGTTTAAAATAGATAATCTTTAATGCATATAGTGAGAGAAGTACGTAGATCCAGAACATTCTAACCATAAAACGAATGTAATAAATGCAAGGGGGGTCCATAATGAAAATATAATTTATCCTTGCTTGTCGTCCTAGCATAGTCCATGAGCTACTTTGTTTTTCATCAGATTGCTGTCAAGGTTTGGATATTTAAGACAGTTTTGTTATTCATATAGGGTTCGTTGCATACATAGACTTGAATGATACGAACGATAGTCCGAACCCATGTTTTTGAAATTCAATTTCTACCCGTTGAATATTGAGGGCGTCTGCTCTCTCCTTGTTGTAACAATATAATTGTTTGAGTTTATATCAACTAAAAGCACAAGTCGCCCACAACAAGGTGGACTGGATGACCTGAAGAAGACAGCAGGAGCGTTCCATTCTGTAGGTATAAAACCGGTCGGAGTGGCCCCTTTAGGGAAAGCCTATTCTTGAAAGACTTTTTTTTATAGTATGGAAGTAGCAAACGAGCGTGCAGCTTACCTGATGGTAAGTGGCAACTGCCGCCCATGGACACCCGTAATCAATCCTAGGTAAGATCAAAGTCTTACCTAAGGTTAGCCACAGATGCATTGCTACCCCTGAGGACTAAGATGGAATGCTTCGGAAAAGTATGTCTCCCTTACCACACCCTTCAGACCAGAACACAGCAGCACACAACACTGCTGTTATTAGGCAGAAATAGGTGTGGCGGTGGTGCCTCCGGAGTCGAACCACAAAGAGTTCTACCACTTTCACATCAGACTGATGAATGGAGTTCATATTGATCTATATTATCAGTAGGTTATGGACGTTGGATTGTTTTTTGGTAATTTCTGGACGCGTTTATAATAATACTAGCTGAAGTACTCGTGCTTCGCTATGTGATCAAAAAATAGGTGTTACTCGTTACCCATTGAAGGTACGTGAAAA
>MOOZ01000890.1:99963-116204 GCA_002930495.1 Cecropterus lyciades | reverse complement strand
CTGTTATTAGGCAGAAATAGGTGTGGCGGTGGTGCCTCCGGAGTCGAACCACAAAGAGTTCTACCACCTTCACATCAGACTGATGAATGGAGTTCATATTGATCTATATTATCAGTAGGTTATGGACGTTGGATTGTTTTTTAGTAATTTCTGGACGCGTTTATAATAATACTAGCTGAAGTACTCGTGCTTCGCTACGTGATCAAAAAATAGGTGTTACTCGTTACCCATTGAAGGTACGTGAAAAGTGATAAGGACCTTCCTGATAAAAAATTAAATGTCAACGTCGTATATACCGTTAAAAGTTTGCTATTTTTGATGAAACCAAAGGATGTAGTGACGTCACTGAAATAGTCGCCATCTTTAAATAATGAAAAATATCGAAATCAAAAGTAGCCTATAGACGGATAACCAGATAAACAAGCTTGTTTTATTGCATAGCTATGCATCTATGCAAAATTTCATATAAATCGGACCAGTGGTTCTTGCGTGATTGAGTAACACACAAACACACACCATCTCATTTTTATATATTAGTATAGATTAAGATTGATATTGTTTGTAACTGTTTTAGGACGTAGCGACAAATTAATTTTATATACGTAAAACTCAAACTAGTGTGCAGTTCAATAAATTAAATTAGTGGTTGTGAAACAAACATGACCAGGAAATAATCTCTTTCCTTTGTATATCAATGAATAAATTAATATAAAAATATTTTAAAATGAAGCTTTTGTTACAATGCACTGAAATATATATGAAGTGGGGCTTTGAGTGTAGCAGTTAAACCCATCATTTTATTGCATTATTTTGGAACTATTTTTAACCGACTTCAAAAAAGGAGGAGGTTCCCAATTCAACTGTATTTTTATATCATATAAAAACTTGTTGCGTGATTTTCCATATGACATTTATTCATATCTAGGTCTGTGATTTCCTGATTTATTGTCTTATTTTGGATGACACTGATATGACATTGTGCATACCAAATTTTAACTCAATCGGTCAAAGATACTAAGATAAGAACTGATTTAAAATTCAGTTACAAGATTTCACTCAGACAAACATACATAAATTGCAAGTTAAATAAAAGCTTGTAGAAATAAGGCGGCTTCACTTGGTGACGAACATAGTTTCGGTAGTTTTTCGGGAATTTTCGTTTTCCTTGCGCAAACGTGCAAAAATATGATTTGTCCGTAGAGTCTCTCAAATTCCATCACCGCCGTCCGTGGGCAGCAACGGAAGCGGTAGCGGCAGCGGTAGTGGCAGCGGCAGCGGTAGCAATGGCAGCAACACGCCGCGCGCCGGTACCCGCGAGGTACACAACAAGTTGGAGAAGAACCGGCGCGCGCACCTCAAGGAGTGCTTCGAGCTTCTCAAGCGCCAGCTGCCCGCTGCACCCGACGACAAAAAAACCTCAAACTTGTCCATCCTGGGTTCGGCCATCCGATATATCAATGTTAGTATATTCTATTATTATATGTTGTCGCGGACTTATTTTTAGAACTTTTATAGGGGTACAATCTCGTAATAAATGATTTTTGCGTAACTGTCACCGTTTACGCAGCGTACGAAAGGAGAGCTTTCAAAAATAAAAATATTTTCCCGTTTTTGCAACATTTTCCTTCGCTGCTCCACTCTTATTAGTCATAGCGTGATGTTATATAGCCTAAAGCCTTCCTCGATAAATTTGCTATTCAACATAAAAATATTTTTTCAATTCGAACCAGTCGTTCCCGAGATTAACGCGTTCAATCAAACAAACAAACTCTACTGCTTTATAATATTAGTACCTATAGATTTGACGATCCGCATTGCTGGAGTGGTCACCATACTGGTCTGACACCCAGTGAGTTCCGGGTTCGATTCCTGGCCAGTCAGACATCTAAATGATGAGTTTAGATTTCTGTTCTGGGTCTAAATGTTTGTATGTGTCTTTGCGTGTCCATGGTACCCACGACACGGGAGAAAATCCTAGTGTGGGGCTTTGAGTGTAGAAAGCGTTATTATTTATTATATTATTGATGCGAATTCAAAAAGACTGTAAAATATATGTAATAATTCTATACTTGTCTTTTATAACTAAATCTTAGTCCTCCAAACTATCTTGTAAATATATGCGATGTACAGAAACCTTAAACATTCATTTCATAATAGTATAGATAAATGATTGAGGCTCTGTTGTTTGAATGTTTTAAGATATGAGTGATGTTTAAATAATAGTGTAATATCGGTTAAATATATTTTACAGTGTGGACTAAATAAAATACGATAGTACCGGACCGAGAGCGTTAATTCAAAAAGTGGCGTAACTTTATGAACGTATTTACACGAGAAAAAATGTTTTCCTCCAAAGACTGTACCAGTAGCCGCGCTATTTCTATGAACATTACTAACCTCACACCACTGGTTTCGTTATAGATTTGAATATTACATTGTAATCTATTCAAAAATTAAATTTTACATATAAGACAACACAACTAGATAAGTGCGCACATCGCAGTGTAAGGATTTAACATTGATTACATGATTACACAACAACTAATCTGCTTCTAATAAATACTAAAACATGTGCATCTTTTTAAGACTTGTGACGATGAACACATACAATCGAATTCCAAAGTTTGCAAACCCAATCTCGAAACTATATAGATTTGTTTTAATTTTTGGAAACGTTTACTTTGTTTATGTATTTAAAAATGTTTGTATCCGATCTTATTTGACGAACCGCGTGGCGGAGCGGTCACCATACCGGTCTGACACGCAGTGGGTCCCGGGATCGATTCCCGGCCAGACAGACATCTAAATGATGAGTTTAGATTTCTGCTCTGGGTCTGGGTGTTTGTGTATTCGTCTTTGTGTGTCCATGGCACTCACGACACAGGAGAAAATCCTACTGTGGGGATAGCCCCAAAAAAAAAAGAAAAAAAAAAACGCTTTCTACACTCATAGGAGTGTAGAAAGCGTTTTTTTCTTCTTTTTTTTTTATGAGGCCATAAAATTTTACTAAAATTAACTTTAAAGTTGGAGCTTGTAACGAAGAGCCAGTTTCGTGGCTCTCGGATTAAACCATCCGCTTAAGAATTGACACATACTTAGAATAAATATTATAAACACGTCTTTTGATCTTCTGAAGTCCTGGTAAATTCGTACGATTGGTTTTCGCAATAACACATTCTTCGCATTTTTTTTGTAATGGTTGATTATAGAATTGAAATGACGCATGAATGTTGTAACAGTAACCTACTTAAATTGCTTTGAAGCGAAAACAACTTCATAAGTAGCGTTTTCAGTTACTTACGTAATATATTTTGATGAAAAGGAATAAAAAGTTATTTTAAACAAAAAGTTATATATAACACTTATATACGGGTATAGAATATTGTGCATATATTTTATCTCATGGAATAACATTGGTCGCAGGTGCTTCGTCGTAAGGAGCGCGAGTGTGAGCACGAAATGGAAAGGTTGGCGCGTGAGAAGATAGCGGCGCAACAGCGACTGGCCGCCTTGAAGCGGGAGGTCACCTCGGTCCGCGCTTCCTCAGTGCGGCCCCGTAGTATCGGTACGTGTAGATACCTCCTTCGTTCTGATGAGGTTCTAGTACACTGCGACCGTGTTGTTCACTATTAATTGGCGTTGTCGGTTTTATTAATAATGTTCATTTCACTTGTTTGGAAGTTTTTTTTGAAAGATTTTTTTTAAATTAGTATAAATAATAGTTTATCCAAAATTTCAGATCCCGAAGACAAGGAAAGGGATGATACTGTCAGTAACAATCAAGTGTTAGGTATTCCTATTAGTGTAAGTATTATCAATTGTATACAAAGGTTATTTTTATTTATTTATTTTATGATTATAATTCGTTACTTATTCGTTAAATATTTCAGATTACATCTTCTCCGCCACGCAGCATAGTTCGAATGGAGTCACCACCGCCTCACACTCTTAACCTTAGTACGAAATTGCGTACGCTGCCGATTCAAATCACACCCACTACTTCGCAGGTATGGTCCCCTAGTATAACGTTAAAAATTAGAGCTGACCTAATCTTGGATTAAAGTTAAAATAAAGGTGTTTTTATTGTATTTTTGACTTGTGTCAGTTGTTGTTTGTATTTATTTATTACACGCAAGATATTGCTGAGATTATTCTAATTAAAAGTTAAAAGATCGGTGTACAGTCTGGAATAGAAGTTATTTCGGTTAATAATTTTATAACTTACTTGATTGCAGGTCGTACGGACGTCATACGGTACGAGACATAATACGCTTACGCTAACAACTTTAGCTTCAGCAGAAACTAGTACGCCGGTAAGTTCTTAAGTATTTATGATTATTAAAATGTATTATGCATACTTTATTTATTATTTGGTGGTTCATTAATTTCGGAACTTTTTATCATTTTTCAGAACGGACAAGTGACGGAAAACGGCATAAGTAATCCAATGAGTACTACTACCTTGGTTCATCCTGCCCAAATACATCTGCCGTTGTCTCAAGTAAGATTTTTATATACTATGTAGTGTACATTGCACTCATAATTAGCACCTAACTTAATTTTGAAACTTCATAAAGGGAACATCTTCTCTAGCACCGTGTGATTTGAAATTCAATGTAACTACATTGAAAAAAGACAAACGCATACATCTAAAGGATTGATTTAGTCTACGAGAAAATGATAAAGATTATATTTTTATCCAGTGTTTCCTTCAAAGATTCCATGTCAATCCGCCGTCGCCAATCCACATCTAGGCAACTAAGTAGAAGTTCGTCTTAATTGAAGAAACGAAACAATAAAAAGGTCACTGTTCAAAGTATGTTTGTGTATTCATTCATTCATGTGTATTCATATTTTTTATGTATGTAATAGTACTTATATGTAATTTAATTTTAATTTCTTAATCATTAAAAATTGCTAAATAAAAGTCCGTACACAAAAAGTACACATGTCAGAACTGAAACTTTCAGTACACAATACACGTCAGAAGTGAAACATGTAAAGTTCTAATATTTAACTACTAAACGAATACATTAACAAATAGCGTATATTTTTTCTCGATTTCCTTTTCTCTCTCTCATTCGCTCTCTCCTTCCTGTCGCTCCATGGTTATGTGCGGTATGCGACGTTCGCTCTATCTTACTCTCTCTCAATCTTTGTCACTCGCTCTCTCCCACGCCTCGCACCATGGTACTGTGCGTGATGCGACGTTCGCCCTATCTCACTCTCTCTCTGTCTCTCGAGATCTTTTGCATTTACTCCGTAAAAAAAATTGCCAATGCGCGCAGTTTTTTTAAATTGTCGATCATCAATGGATTCCTAAGCCAAAGCTGGTTATTTATTTGGTTGTCAACCTAATTAGTTTTGCTTTGTTTTGGCGAGCGTCAGTGTTAGGCAATAATATTGAAATAAAATTACGATCCTTTTTTTTTGAATTAACGAATTTCGGTCACCAGACGAGAAGTAATTATAAAATGTTAATTTTGTTTACAGGTTGTGACCAGCGGTGGACTGGTGGTGGGGCCCGCAGCGTTACAGCTGATTTCGGCGGGCGGTGGCCTGCGCGTGCTGCAGGCGCCTCCTCACACCAATGGTAACTTCTGCGCTCCTAGTCACTGACGAGCTTGTTTTGTTATCGAAAATTTGAAATTGGAAAATTTCGATCTAATCAAAAAAATGTAGTATTCAAAGGCAAATTGAGGGCAAATATTGTAAAGATGTAAATAAAAAAGTGTGTAGTTCCGACTCACGACTGGAGTTTACTCCTTAAGTACGATTGTTTAAATAGGCACAATAAAATTAAATTTAAATAAGTTTCAATTGTTGTAAACAGCGCCATCTATGCGACGGATGAAAAAACTTGAAGTAAGTTTCAATTGTTGTAAACAGTGCCATCTACGCGACAGATGAGAAAAGTAAAGGTGCGCACAATAGGTTGCACACCAAAAACGTAACGAGGTCATTCGATCACTAGATTTGACTCCTCATATTTTTCTAATACCGGGCACCTTATATGAAAATCGATTCATAAGGCGTAAACTCCTATAACAAATAAGCAGGCTTAGTGTATTTGCATTTAAATTCAATAACAAAAAGCCGACACACGTAAAACGTTCCCGTGCGGCACTACGGAAATAGGCGATACCGCCCGTCGCGTAGCTGTACTGAGCCGAGCTGAGACTTGCAACACGTCGCCTATTCAGCCGAAGGGCTACAAACTACTAAAAAACACTAATACTAATAAATAATCTATAGCTACTCGTCAAAACGAATCATATAAGCCCACTTGCGGACTGCAAACCATCATCCTGTCTATCCTCAGATTATAATCCCAATTGTTCTGCAATTCATACTGCACATACGGATATTCATTTCGACACGATAAATAAAATTGACCACCAAAATTTTATTCTTATTGTATTTCTTGTTAGTTCGTGAGGTTAATATAAAGGATGTAACAATTTAGCGTTTATAAAGAAAACACAAGTAAGGACTAAGGTAGCAAACCTGCAAATAGATATAGAACTTAAAACTAAAAGATATACATAAATATTTTAGTTTCCGTAAAAATCTCACAAAGTTGATAATTATAAGTGGTGCCGTCTTAAATATTGCTTTTTTAAATACATTATATATAGACATATTTGTATTTTAAATACATTACAATTTTTCACGTAATAGCTCACAAAAATAATAATATTTTTTGACTTCCAAATTATCAATTCCATTATATCAGCGGTTGTACAATTTTAGACTTAATTAAAAAGAAATTATTACCATAAGAAATTATTACCATAAGTAAGTTATTAAAAGGACGTGAAATAGGAAAAATGAAAATGTTATTATTTGCAGGAATTACGGAGAACAACAGAATATCTATAAAAGAAAATGGGGTTGTAACACCGCCGCCTTCGTCTACGGGTAAGGACAATATTTTTAGTCCAAATATCTACACGAACCTATAACAATACTAAGACGTAAAATTATGGTATGAAAAAATATTAGATAGTATTTATTATTTTTGATTTTTGAAGTTATGTGTGTATTAAAAGGTGATAAAATGCTCAATCATTTTAGTTCGACTGGGGACCGGAAGGGACCTTGTTCCAGTTCTTGCGTTTCAGTGTTTTTTTTTACAGACTGAGGATAAGTGGTGATTGCTGCACATGGAAATCTGTAAGTAACTTCATATAGTACAATGGTTCTATCTGAAGTCGATCGCAGATGCGTTGCTACTCCTGAGGACTGGCATGGTCGCATCGGCATCACACTTTGCTTTGCTTCACGTTAGAAATAGGTAGAAATAGGGTACCTCCCCGGACGAACTGCACTAGTTCTACCACCGGGTGACTGTTAGAAGCGGGTTCACTTATATTTGAGATCGTCCTAGTCCTCAAGAGTGGTAATACTTAGCTAGGGGGCAGTAAGGTTGTATATTAAGCAGCAATAAGACATCAATTCAAAATTCGGAATTTTAAGTTACAGATAATATAGTTTTATCCAATACAACTTGCTCTAACTACACCGTAATTAATGGTCTTTTTATGTATTTTTATTATTTTAACATCATTTATTACAAAGATAAAAACAAAATGCATCGTATCTTTACCTGGCTCTCCTGTAGTGTTTATGGGTTGTGTTATTATTTGCCCTGCGTTTAATGAGTGGTAAGGATTAGTTAGTAAGGATTTTATGGATATGAAGTGTCGGATTTGGATACGGATATAAGAATAGTATTATACCGGTTTCGGATAGGCAATTATTTCTAATTATCCGATAGTTTCGATATAAAATTCAAACGTAAAATACGAATAGGCAATTTGGTTTTATTTCTGTTATCATTTGCTATGACGAATAATTTATTTCAGTTATTATTATAGCTTCTTACTAAATTTGAAGTGTTATTTAATAAAATTAAATAAAAACATGTCTCGAATTATATCCGAAATTATCGGAAACTATTATATATTTGGAACGGTTACGGATAATTTTTTATTTCGAATATCCGATAGTTTCGGTTACGGAGCTCCATAATATCCCTGGTATTTAGTGGTAGTGGTGTAAAGTGGTGCTTTACAGGTGGTAGAACCAGTGTAGTTCGACCGGGGAGGTACCACCGCCACACCTATATCTAGCGTGAAGCAGTTCCTGCGTTTCGTTGGAAGGGTGTTGTCGGCTCACTTATATAAGAAGCGACCACCATGTGGTTGACTTCAGATAGAACCCCTGTTCTATATAAAGTTGCTTACAGATTTATGGGCGGCAGTGATTACTTAGCATTTGGTGGACGTTTGCTACTTCAATCTTTTAAAAAACGTTGTCGGGTGTTACAGAGGTGGTGGTGAGCGGGCTGGCGCCGCTGGTTGTGTCGCAGCCCGCCGCGCACCTGCTGCATACGCACACACTCACACATAAGGTAACTAACTAACGAACGAACTAACTAACTAACCAAACATTTTAATATATTGCGGGTGGGTACTCACGATATTTTTATTTCTTTTATTTACGAAACAAGCGATTACATATCACATAACTAGCTTATTATTTAATAATACACAGATCAATGATGTTTCCACTAGATACTAATTCATTATTAGCGCAAAACGAGATTGAAAAAGGAGCAATACGTACTTAAGTTAAATTCACAAAATATTTGAGTAGTATAAACATTAAACAGTAATAATAACTAAAATAGACAAAATAAGACTTTACTTAAGATATGCGTTTTTTTTTAATTTCTTTTTGCCGATATTTCGACCCAGTCACATGGGTCGTGGTCACGGCGAAACTGCGGTGGCGGGGAGAAACCGATGACAAGCACTAGTGGTCTGGTCCTATCTACCCTACGTCTAGTTGGTTTTTTTTTTCAGGTTCCATATCACGACACAACACTAACTGAATCCTTACGCACCGAAATTTGCATTATTTGTGATTTACATAAACTTAAAAAAAACGCATATCGTGAATACCCGTAACGTATTAAAATGCATCAATTCCGCGCTAATATTCGCCTAAAATCATATAACCAAAAATTTGTTCTAGGTACAATGATGTAATCGATAGAAAAGTGAAGAAGCAAAAGAATTATTAAAGTTAATAAATTATTTTGATCCTGCTTTTTATATATATGATTTCTGAATTTGCTTGCACAGTAGTGGAAATTCAACTATAATTATGTTTTATTGTTTATTGTTTTGATAAAGCTGCCATCAACTACTAAATAAAAACAGAAAATTAAAAAAAAAATCGGTGATGAAACAAAAAGGTTTGCGGCCGTTTTTTTCTTTTTATATATAACGATGATGCTGATGCGAGACACATAATTGCGTCGTGACGCAGCCAAGCATCGACGCATTTGTGTGCCGGATCGACGTGTTTGGGCTAAAGTATTAAGACCGTGACCGTTCTTGCAGATGGTGGAGACGCAGATGGTGAAGGGCGGCGTGGCGCCGCTGACGGTGAGCGCGCAGTACCTGAGCGCCACCACCATCGTGAAGCCCGTGGTGGTGGTGGGTGCGCCGTCGCCGCCCGCGCCGCCCACGTGAGGGCGCCGCCGCCGCCCCGATGACCACCGCCTCACATACCCCGTGACTAGGGTTGCCACGCTTCCTATTCAACACTTATTCCTTTTTTACTACGATGGCATTTTGCAATTGGCAAATCTAAGAAACTATGTATCATATTTTTTTTCCAAGTTTATTTGTTAACACTTCTTGGATTTTATCAACAATTCACTATGATTCAATAATAGGTATTTAAATAATGTGAACCCATATTAAAATAAATTAACGTCATAAATAAGCGACAGTTGAAATAGTATTTCATATCATATTGTTTTTTCTATAATATATCGTATAATTAAAAAAAATAGTACGATATATTCTAGTGCTCATATGTTATAGTGCGAGTGGCAACCCTAGCTTTAACACACACTAACGCAACTAGAATGATTATGTCTCATTTAGATTATCTGCGAACAATACGACGAATACCTTTTTAATAAATCGTACACGAGTACTATCACGAATTAATATATATTTATATACTTATATATTCGTCCATTCCTTATTAGTCTCGTCTCGGTTGAATAACGTGTTTACATATTCGTATTCGTGTCTGTTCTACGATATACAAGCGTCTAAATGTAACATAATTTGGCTTACAATCGTGCATTTTCGATTCACTTTGGCAGCCCTCCGCCAAGTAATCGCCTACCTAGTACGTAGTTGACAAATTTGTCTTTAGTTTGTTATGTAGGCACAAAATATCTTAAAGTTTTAGAGGTTCGGTACGTGCTAGTGTGTGGTATTTGATCGATATCGATCACGCGATTTGGGAATGTCGCGGTCGGCGGGCGGAGGCCGGATCGATGCATTTGTCGCTCAGGCCGGCCACCGGGAACCTGTATTCACTGCCAAAGTTACTCAAGCAATAATATGTTCGTGTGAACACGATGAGGTACTATTAGTGAATTGAACTATTTACAATGAGAACCGGTTAAGTTGTACGGCGCGCCTACTACCTCACCTCGGCCGCTCCGAGGGTATCACCCGACTTTATTTCTCCCACACTGTGGACCAGACTAAAAACATAAATTACTGCAGTGTAAGGGAGTCCCGTGCGTCTTACGTTAAGATCGCGCGCCTGTAAAAATGTATTTATGCAATATCTACTCTAAGCAGCGTTCGATTTAGAGACAGTGATAGCAAAGTGACAAATTGTGATGGACATTAAGTGGACGTGTGGACGAGTGACCGGCCAAACCGACCAGATACAGGTGTACAATTCACTTTATATTTTTCTACATATACATAATAAATTCCACGTTGTGATTGTGTACAATATTGTTACAGAACGGTATGGATGTAAAAATATAATTTAATTATTTATTTATATTTAAGAGCCACTAAATATAGGGAGCAAAATTTTATAAACCAAATATGCGGCAAGATTTGGAGCGGTTGCCCTTGACGGGCGGCGGCGCCCTGTCGGGTTATCTTCTGTGAAAACGTAGCGTTAGACTAAAGTGTACTTGTTATGTATAGACTAACGGGATAAAGTTTATTTTTTCTATAATCTGTGATGTGTGCAGTAATTAGCTACTGTAGTACTGGAAACTCTGTACAAAGACGTCTTTTGGTGTTGTCAATTTCATAATCGTATGTTAAATGAAGTCAGTGAGGGTAAATTGTAATAAATTAGTTATTAAAGTTATGTGGCTTATTCGTACGGTTCACGTACTATGATCAGTTGGTAGCCGCTGCGGCGCAACGCACCACTGTGATAGGCGACGGGCGTTGTGTCCGCAGTGGAGAGATTTGTAATCGTAGCCAAAGTAATCAAACAAACAATATTGAAATAAATCACATTTGAAGTCTTACGGCATTGACTTTAGCTCCGTCCACGTTCGACCTGTGAGTATTTCTGCATACTATTAGAAAAGGTGTTAAAAATATTATTTATCACACCATCAAAACATAATAAAACCTAAATATCTTAAAACATAATTGTATCAGTGATATCTATTGTCTTGAATTGAGTTTACAGACTTATTCGTATGACACAATTTTATTTTGACCACATTATGAATACTAATACACGTGGGTGCTTCAGCTTTACCAAGTGCATATTGATTCGTGTCAAAAAACGGAGAATATCCGAGTATTAGTTACGACAGTAAGCAACGGTTACGATTACAGTAAGTACCGGCCTTAAGAGCATTTGGTTATTTGGGCTACGATTGTAATATTTTCATTCAATTATTCTGGTATTTGTTATAGTAAAAGCTTTAACGTCTCCGGCGCTAGTTCGGGCCGCGCGGCCGTCCTCACAGTGTGCCTACCTGATAGGAATCTAGTATGAAACTGTACGGTCAAGCTAAAATATGGAATTTGCGTACTCTGTAGGTATAAGACCTGTACTTAACGAGTGTAATAAATCATAGCTATTCAATTATTATTGTACAATATTTTTGCTACTAGAAACGCATCTATTGACTCTTGGAACTTTTTATACATTGTGTTCTAATAAATAAATTTTGTAAACAATTTTTCAATATTAATACTACATAGTATTAGTGATATTTACATAGATTTTTATGCAGTGTTCTATATTTTGGCATGACCGATTTTATCTTAATATTAAGTAGTAACTATACAATGAACGTTGAAATATACTGTAGCACACTTGTTTTCGCAAATTGTTAAGTTTTGCCATCTTAAGCGTTATTTAGACTTGTTGACTTGGACGCAGTATAGCGGAGACGGAATCCAGTTCTATGACATGTTATTGTGCCAATAGTCTGTGTTGTTGTTCATTATTTGGGTTATTTTCATAATACGCTCGTGTTTCCAGTATAAACATTATATTTAAAGAGAGTTATATTTATTAATTTGGTTTAAATTTTAAGAAGTGCAATATTCCATAGAACTATGTTTAAAAAGACGAGCCTATGTGCCCGTATTATCTTAAGAACTTGAAATGTTTTATTTTTTTACAATTTTAGTTCACATTTATTTTATTAATAGCGTTCAGTAGACTACTTACATGACTGCCGTAATATCTTATCTGTCTAAAAGAAAGTTAAGGAACATTAGATGGTTGCTGACATCACCAAGTGGAACGTGAATTATTTCAAATAGCAGTCATTACTATATGATTTGAATATGAACAATATTTTATGGATATTTCTCAATTTTTAATAACTAGAAAGAAAGTTCGAAATAAGACGCATTTTAGACATAGTCTGTTGTACTATTGGGTAACTCCCTTGCATTTAAAATAAATAAACGTAGGGGGTTACCTGCGGCTTTTACTTATTTATTGATTGACAAATTATTTATATTTATTTATAATATATATTAGGAAACAGGAGCTGTTATAATGATGTTAATAATTTGATTGTGCAGAGTGGTCAAATATCTTAATGGGAATATGCGGCCCGCTCCATAATTTAGTTTGCTGTGACGTATTTTGACAAATAGAAAAGAAATTAGTTGAATTTACAGTATTTTTTCTAGCTTTTGAAACGTTAAGTATTTTGTCACTTTGCCTAAATATATATAATGAATAGTTGGGATAACAAAAATGTATAAATAATATAATAAAGAGAGAAATTTATTTTAATTGTAATGATACTGTGAAACAAAAATAAAATTAAATGCTCATGTAAATAAAATGACGTAGTGTATAAAGTTCTAATATGTTAGAAATACAGGAAATTGCATATTTTAACCTTGTTTCTTTTTATAAGTATACTTTTTAATTAAGACACACTCAAAACATTGCCTAAAGTCTAGAATGTCATAAATTCTAATATCATAAAACTTTAAAGGTGGTAGAACTCGTAGAGCCCATTACAAGTCAATGTAGATTATTAGATAGGCATTAAAATTGTAACTTACGTAATTGGTGGTACTGACTGATTAGTAATTTGTCAGTTTGAAGATGCTAGATCACTTTGTGGTTCGACTCCGGAAGCACCACCGCCTCACCTATTCCTGCCTAATAACAGCAGTGTTATGCACTGTTGTGTTCTGGTCTGAAGGGTGTGGTAAGGGAGACATACTTTTCCGAGGCATTCCATCTTAGTTCTCAGGGTGGCAACGCTCCTGTAGCTAACCTTAAGTGAGACTTTGGTCTTACCTGGGGTTGATGTCCATGGGCGGCAGTAGCCACTTACCATCAGGTGGGCTGCATGCTCGTTTGCTACTTCCATACTATAAAAAAAAGTAATTTGTCAATTTTTAATCTTTTTTTTTATTAAAAATAAACAAATAAACATAATTAAATATCTTTTTGAGATGAAAGAAATCAAAGTTATTCAAGAAATAAGTTGTAAAAGCAATAGCCTCCAGTAAAAAATAAAAAAAGATATAGTCCGCCTTCAGGTAGATAACAGTTACTTCGCGATATTTTCATTTTAACAGGTGTATGGAAGTAATTTCTAATTTCATTTGCATTTTGATGAATTGACTTCCAACTAAATACAACTCTTCGTTTTGAATTTACGGATTTACCATGCATTCGCAAGCAGACGGTGTTAACAATATTAAGGTGAGAACTAATTTGTTACCTATCACCGATCGACGTAATACAGTATAGCGGCAAAAATCCGTATGTCAAAAGTCCGGAACATCAAAAATCTAAATGCCTGAACTCCTGAGGATTTTTTTAAGTTATAAGGATAAATAAGGAGGTTTTATTTTTATGATTTATTAAGGAATGTTTATACACTAACTGAAATAAGACTTCATACACTTTGACATTGTCTATTTCACTATTTTACAACTGTGGACCTAGGTTTCGGGTTATGGAAAGGTGAATGACCTTGTGTTTTCTAGAAATGTATTTTTAACACTGTGTTTTTAACAATTATGAGACTAGACAGCATTTCTAGGTTATGTTTGAAAATCTGAAGAAATCTGTACCTACTATATAAACTTAAAAAAAATGGCCAGAACAAGTGGGTTCATATTAAAATTACTATTTTGCTGGGACATGGGATTGAGGTTGGAGGGATGGGAGTATACAAATATAGCGGCCAACTGAAAAGACAAAGCAGTTGATATTTCGCTAGACAATGAAGTATAAAATATTGTCCATGCAGTAAAATCTATGCGGGACCCCTAGGTCTCAGTTTTATCTATAAGTTAGTGTTTTCGAAGGAAACTACACTAATTAAACGTTGATTGACCCGCCTCCATCTTCATTAATTACTCCATAGATAGGCAAGTGAGTTTTATAGGATAATATAATTTTGAGTGTTGGAACCTGAATTTAATTGTTCCAAACACCTACAATTACGTCTGCCCCTAGTAGTTACCACTGTCATGTGATAAAAATCTAAGTATCTTCACGATACTGTAATAATGAATTCTTAAAATGTCAGTGTACTGCTAATCTGGAAGAAATGTACCTGTATGTATGTAAATGTATGAGTAATGTTTTTCGAGCGTATGTATGTTTGTTTGTATGTATGTCCATTTCTTTGGCACGCGCTACAGTCCTAACGGCTTGTCGGATTGTGACGTATGACATATCATTAGAATCGTCTCAGTTTGTCATCTTAACTATGAGTCCGATCCTATGACGATCCGTGATGAATGAAAATCTGAAACTATGATCCCTATGATCTTCGATAATATTATACCTATTACTATTACGAAGTATAGAATAGGGGGTTAAGTGGCTCAATCTTCGAGACTGGCTTAATCACCTATTAGCGAAGACTCGCAGGGAGAAAGGCAGTCGAAAAAAATATTATCCTAACATTGTTTTCTCATTGCTTATTTCAGAATTTTTAAATGTGTACAAACTATTACTCGAATCGTATAAGCTCTATACTAACGAAAATAGTATCTTGACATAGATAAAAGATAGAGGGTATGTGTGTATATTAGTATGCATTTTGTATGATTCACAGGCCAAGGGCGTAATGAGTTCTTCCGTAACAGATAACGGAACCTCGCTTATGTCAACGCACTGTAATCTGATCAAATCGTTTCCGAATGTGATGTAAATTATGCGAATAAAATACCTAGTTGTAACTTGTGTCGTCGCCGTCAATTCATTATTGTTCAGATACATTTTTATTAGAGCGAGGCGGTTTAGGCTCTCCACCAAAGTGACCAGTAAGACTTGGAAGACTATACGCCTTTGGAGATTTTTTTAAAGAACTCACATGCGTGCAGTTTTCCCCACGATATTTATCTGTACCTACACTGCACTTGAGGTGTGTGGCTCGAATTGAACCTCAAACCCCCAATTCAGAGGCTGAAAGTCAACCATCGTGTGAAATTTAATAAGCATATTCTGTTATGTTCTTCGGAAAGGAGTTTAATTGGGGGTAGGGGGCGTGTAAAGAATTATGTGGCTGTACCACCGTATATATACATATACTTATATGTCGACACCAAATTCATATGTCATACACCACCATGTATGGCATATGAATTTGGTGTCGACACAAAACAGTACCAAACTCCATGTGCATGTACAGTTGTGTTGTGCATAGTATCACTGTATATGGTAAAAACGGGTGGCAGATAAGGAACTTTATGTCTGTATATAATATAATTTATAGAAGCGTAGAGATATCTGTACTACGAGCTACGAAAGTACTATGAGCTTTTTGTTTAAAATCATCTATACATCTATACATATAAATAAAATTGAAGTGTCTGTTTGTAATATCAAAATAACAGTTTTTTACCAAATGCATATCGAAGTATATACGATAC
>MOOZ01000889.1:4843-21034 GCA_002930495.1 Cecropterus lyciades | reverse complement strand
AAAGTGTTCCTTGTAACACTCACTATTGTTAAGCCGGTAGAATACGTAAAGGGAAACTATGTCCTTCCGCAGACTTAAGGATTCTAACCGCCGATCGGTTATCCTTGGGTCCTTAACGATTCGCACCGCGCGCTTCTGATCGGTGTCAAGTGGGTTAAGTTGGTACTGTGGTGCTCCAGCCCAGAGATAAGATCAGTACTCCATGTGCCTTATAAAGAAGAAGGTGATGCACCCCATTCAAGTACTGGTAGTCTCCGGTAAAGCTAAGTTTTTTAGATGCGAACTTACCTTTACATTCCAAATGACTCCGGTACTGCACATCACACAAGATGTCAAGTCCCAGGATCTCAGCGCTTTTAGCGATAGTGAACGGAGTTTACTAAAAGTTTGGCGCTATGACAAATGGATTTTTTTAACCGGTATACGCACACAACAGTGTTCGTGGGGTTGAACAAGGTTAAGTCGATTTTAGGCACACGTCGGATTCTGCTTTTGAGTATGTTTTCTGTAGGTAAGTTGTCCAACGATTCTTAGTCGACGCTATCAAAGTATATACAATGAAAGTAACAAAATATAAAGCAAACTTCGATATCGTTCGTTATTTTACTATTTACCGGAATAATGTCACAAGTTTCTTCGAAGGCAAGCGGACTGGCTTGACGCTTATTTGCGCTCTTATCTGTTCTCATTTGTACACACCAGACATTAATGTTTAGACGGGAGCTAACTAACAATAATTTGCATTGAATATGTTGTACTATTTAAACATGAAACGGGTACTCACGATATGCTTTTTTTAATTTCATTGCCGACTAACGGAAGTGCCCGCTAAGGGACACATATACATATAGGGACATATCGTATATACAACGCATGTGATGTATCGTGAGTATCTACCCGTTACATATTGAAATAGATAAATTCAGCGATAATAAACGCTTAAAATAAACGTTTTCTACACTATGTGGGGCGCGTACGCGGGGTGGTACGCGTAGTCTGTGGGGCTAGCCCACGATTTTCTCCTGTATCGTGGGTGCCATGGACACAGAAAGACGAATACACAAACACCCAGATTCAGAACAAAAATCTAAACTCATCATTCTGATGTTTGTCTGGCCGGAGATCGAACCCGGGACCTATGCGTGTTAGACCGGTATGGTAACCGCTCCACCACGTGGGTCGTCGAATATTCGTTTGAAATTATATAAATTTTATTAATTGGTTTAGTTTCTTTGGGTTTTATCTTAGAGCCTTTAACATTCACTTGATAAGTGATGAATCAATTTCTTGATTTGTTTAAGCAATAACTTCTTATTTATTATACTTGTGAAGGGTATTGGCGAATGGTAAAACTGAGCTTCATTCTTATAGGATGTCAATTCTGTGTAAATCAAGTTATATAAATATAAATATAGATATAGATATAGATATAGATATAGATATAGATATAGATATAGATATAGATATAGATATAGATATAGATATAGATATAGATATAGATATAGATATAAATATACAAGACGATGACTTCATCCTTTTTAAGTAGGTAAATTAAAAATCTATTATTGACCTACAACCTTTGGCGAATCGCGTATTGGGGAGAAGGTTATCTAGCTGAAGGTGCTTCAATTCATTTTTTTTCCGCGCCCTTAACATCACGAATGGACTAAGTAGATGTTGTTGTCCATACTTTACATTCTCATAATAAAGTATCAAATAATTAGTCTCTCAGTTGACTTGTAATAGGAGAGGGTATGTGAGGTGGGGGACGGCAACATGGCGGGGCTCGAGTTCGGGAGAGGGCAGTCTGTTCGGAGACTTCAACAAGTGCACACGTTTAGCATAGTGACAGTTATGATTATACTGTCCGTTATTATAAAATACAAATTACGTAAAAATTAGAATACTGTTATTCTTGTATCTCTATTACATACATCTACCCGCCGTCGGAGTTTTTTTTAAATACATGAACTTAGATTGGAGGGGGGAGGGAGTTGAGCACCCTATTACTAACGGCCGATGATGCAGTCATTTATTCAACACTATTTTCATTACTCTCGTAAACAAATATCAACAATAACAACAATTTATGACACCGGCTCCCGGCCCAGGATATCTTTACTCTCATCTCGTTATTGACCGACCGTCCTAATTGATTCCCCCCAATAACCCCCCACAACAAATTGTATTGTGTCGAAAGCCGTTATTATTTTGCGAACCATATCGATAGATATATTCCAATACTGTAGTGTTACATTTCATTCTATGTAATCCTACGAGAAAAATGATTGTGTTTGTCTGTTACTTTATTACATCGGTAAAAGCTTCTGTGAAGGGGTTGTTATGTAACTCTGAAAGGAACTATCGTATTCGTACCTGATTAACGTACCATCTATAGCATTACGAAACGATTTCGCTTTCTTGTTCGTACTTATAATAAGAGTACATTACACAGATAGAAGCAATAAATAAATAACTGGTTCAATAAAAGCACCCCAAATTATATGAATTTTTTTTTATGAATATTTAAAAAAAACTAGCATGAAGTCCACTTGATGGTAAGTGATCACTGCCGACCATGGACATTTGTAACCATCTCCACACAGAAAGTTCTACTGGAAATCGATCATAGATGTGTTGCTTCTAAGGACATTAAATGGTCGCCTAATATTTAATTCAGTCGGCGGCCATCCAAGAGAGACGTATGAACTGTTTCGTGCTAAATATAGCCATGATAGTTGTAACAACTTAGTCGAACTGTATTGGTTTTACTCGTACCACCATTCAAATTATTTGAAATACCCTATAAAAATTAATTAAACTTCAATATGCTGTACAAGTACCTACCTTGTATACATCAAGACACAGTATACAATAATGATGTGAACAAGAAAGTAGTCCACCTGATGACCTGACAGTTAAGTGGACATACCATATTTCTGCCTAATAACAGTGTAATGCACCTGTGTTTTGGTCTGAAGGGTGTGGTAAGGGAAACATACTAATCCGAGGTGTTCCAACTTAGTTACTGTGGCTCATATATGACTCAGGTGTGTCTCAGTTAAGGCTCTGATATTATTTGGGGTTGATTACAAATGTCCATGGGCGGCTGAGGTCATTTATTATCAGGACTGTATGCTCGTTTGCTACTTCAATATAGGGTATAGACCGTTAATATTCACCCAAAATATATTTGCAATGTTATGTGTAATAAAACGCGCCTAAATCGAACTCATGCATGATCCGATTTCGGGTCGATTGCAGATCCAAGACTAGGTGTCAGTGACCGACATGGTCACGGACACCTGTAGTTCCGTGACCAGAACAGGGCTACGGTATCCCCTGCCTGTCGTAAGAGGCGACTAAAAGGGGGCTTTCGGGGTTGCAGGTGGCAAGAGTGGGAGCTCGAGGTTTGGCGGTAGTTCGTGCCGAAGAAATGAACATATAAACAAACGTACATACATACGTAAAACATTACGTATCATCTGACGCATTCGGGTAAAAACATTTACATGTTTTATAAAACTATCGGACGTATTTAATGTCAACTCCACTACGCCCATTTCCAATTAATATTGATAAAACAATCTGCAAACTTCAGACCATTTCATTTAATTAGTGCTAAATTCAAAACATCATCAATTGTAAGCTCTATTCAATATTCATTAAAACGTCATTAGCATCCCCATAACGAATTATTAATTATGAAAGTTGTTGAATGAACTCACTTTTCATTTTCTGGGCGAATAAACAGATATCTTTCGTTGGTGTTCATTTGATTAAGCACGTAATTAATTCGGATAGTTATTTATTTATGAGAAAATATTATTTTCTTTATCATTTTAACGATATACCTTGTTACTTATTAATTATTTTTAATATTAAGTAGTAAGCAATTAACCTCATGATAATTAGTCTTTATCTCGTTAATTTATAATCAACTTCAAATTGATTCGTCTATCTCAGCCAAAGATGTGTTACTCCCGAGGACTGAGTCGGTAGGTACGCCCCGTATATACAGGGTGGAATTTGGTGGTGTGGAGGCGTTGGGACAATAAAGGTGTGGAGACACCCCCCCAAATACTAACTTAAATAAAATCTAACTGAGTAGATTCTTTTACGCCCATCACTTTAATTTCGACATGGAATTGTGGATTGGACAATTGAAGTCGGCGAAAGATAAAGGTCACCTAAGCTGTGACAATTGTGTCCCTGCAATTAGTTTAACGGCCAGCCAGGACGCCAAATCTGGAATTTAAAGGATTTTTCTTTCCATGTTTCCATCCTTGTCTAAACCATATCCGTTAATATCCATACTTGTCATATTAATCACTGAACTTGAAAAGAAAAAATGAAATTACAATCACATAAAGTACCGACCTTTTTAAAGGGAGACATACTTTTCCGAGGCATTCCATCTTAGTCCTCAGGGGTAGCAACGCATCTGTGGCTAACCTTAGGGGAGATTTTGATCTTACCCAGGGTTGATTACAGATGTCCATGGGCGGCAGTAGCCACTTACTTTCGCAACCTTACTGTGGAGGAAATCAAAGAAATAGACATACATAGTATACATATGCTCCAAAACATTACTTTCCATCTGACTCCATCCTTTCCATTTATCAGTCTTGGCGATTGTAAATCAACAAAATGTACAAACGTTGGTTATGTACAAATTTACCTAAATAATGACAACCGATTTTGCATTTTCTTTAATACTTCCTTATGAAATTTCTAGAAATACCTATTATCAAATGAGATTAATTCTTTGCTCTGTATCCTTTTTACACGCTTTATATTATATTACATATGTCACCGTTATTAAAAGTATTAAACGATATCTAACCACATATCTACGAGTAGAGAAGCGAAATAACATATCAAATCTACTTCCAAGTGACTACCGCATAGAGCCTACTCGTATTTTGTCATCAAATTGACATCCCCATTCACTGGTAAGTGGTTTCGTTTGGGAGAAAAATGATGCTACAAAGATGTCGGACTTTATTCCGTATTTACTACAATATCCTTTGAGCGGTTGGTAACAAAAATAAACGNCTTAATTGCTCGCTCGCTACTTCTTTTCAAGCGGAAAATCGATGTAAAGAAGCGTTTAAGCCGGCCATTTAGGCGGAATGCATACTGTATTTTTTGCGGGTATTATTTATGGAAAGAGTATACATGGAAAACTATCGTACCTCGTCATTGTTCGACTTGCTTCCAAAAGTACTGAAACGTTTATGAATCTCAATCGCAATGCAAAATGACACATGGGATATAGTTTTTACTGGACATTTTTAAGTCAAATCTACAATATTAATTTAGATTCCTGTTCATCATCTGGGTGTTTGTGTATTTGTCTTTGTGTGTTAATGGCATACCTGATGCAGAAATCTTCGCTGTAGCTATGAGCGTAGTAAGCGTTATTCTTATGTATATCTGTATACTTACAGATCGGCAATCTCCTGGGAGTGCCTGGATTTCCAGGAATCTCTCTCACATTTAACACTTACTGGTAAACTTTGAAGATGTTAGAACTCTTTGTGGTTCGACTCCGGAAGCACCACAGCCATACCTATTTCTGCCTAATAACAACAGTGTTAAGCGTTCTAGTCTTGTACTGGTCTAAAGGGTGTGGTAAGGGAGACATACTTATCCTAGGCGTTCCAACTTATTCTTCAGGAGTAGAAACGCATCTGTGGCCCATCTCAGGTAAGACTCTGACCTTATCTTGGGTTGATTTTTTAGATGTCCATGGGCGGCAGGAGCCACTTACCATCAGGTGGACTGCATGCTCGTTTGCTACTTACATTTAAAAAAAAAACTTTATGAAAGAAAAAAAATATATGAAAGATGTTATATTAAATTAACAAAATATTGTATATGATTTAGAATTACAAAGTGGTGCAAAATAAAATAATAACATGTTTATCAACATCCATATTGATTGTAGTAAAGCATTTGCTAACAGATGGCGCCACATATCATCATACAAAATATGGGTATTTGAATTTAAAAGTAATACATTGTTTTAACATGGTTTTAAATATAATAATTATAGAGTTATAATAGTAATATTTAAAACAAGAAATATATTTCTAAACTCGTGATTCATTGAATCGTACAATAGTTCTAAATATCTGCCAATAGATGGCGTACGTTTTCATCAGCGCCTGTAATATGGGCCTCATAATATATTTATCTACTTTATCTGTCTTGATATCTTTAGGAGGTTAGTTGAAATTTAGATTTCAATCAAGTTGTAACTTTCCCCTCTGGTTTCATTACATTGGTATGAAATGTCGGATCAGGATACGGATACGGGTATCGGAATAATATTAAAACAGTTTTACATACAGTATGTAATTATTTCGGATTATCCGTTAGTTACGGATATTATATTTTTAATAGTAAAATACTCATAGATAATATTTTGGTTATAGTTCTATGTTATCATTATAGTCATATACATTCAGTCATATTCAGTTATTAGTATAGATCATTTTTAAGTGATATTTACTCATGCATGTTTTAAAGCATGTCTCATTTAGGTTACGCCCCTATCTAAAATTGCTCGAAACCTTTATAAAAGATTGAGTTACCGTTACGGATCTCCATAAAATACGCGAATAATACACATAGTATTATAGCCTCGTAAAATTAAAAAAAGGTACTATATCGGTAACTTATTTTATTCGTTACAAAAATTAAACTTAAACTTCACAACCATCCATTTACTAGAAGGACGGAGTGCAACCATTAAAACATTGTAGCAAAGCAATTAGTTCTAGCGAAACAAAGTACGATTAACTGAACAATCAAATAGCCATTAAAAAAATTGCCCTATAACTTAATAACTTAATGCCCACTAAAGAATATTGCAACGATTCCGATCAGAATAATGGTCTGTAAAGCAATTTATAGGTTATTTCATCAATTTTTCGGAGAGAAATTCTATTAGCAAGAAATTAACTACTAACATTGTTAAAAATACTAAAACAAAGAACCCGACTGCTTGAAACAGTTTTTGTTCATAATTATAATATTAAATTAAACGCTTTACATGAGTTTACGTCAAAATAGTCAAATAAAGGTAGGTACATACATATTTTATTATATTTTTTTTGCTATTTATTAGCTTTCATTTGATACCCACATTGTTGTGATGATAAATAAAGTCCCCCTTTTTTGTCATAATGATATGTCATACGTCACAAACCATGAAGCCGTTTGGGCTTTGGGCTGTAGCGCGTGCCAAATAAATAGACATACAAACAAACATACATACATACATACAAACTGTGGATCCCTTTTTATGAATATTGGGCGCTCAGAGGAGAGTGAGAATTTGTAGATAGGTATAGTTGAAGTTTATGGAGAGAAGGAATGTAGAAGGATGATATTCAAGTATAATACTTACAAATAAAGACTAGCTAACCCGTTGTTTTGCCATATAAATGATTAAATTACTAAAATGGCTATTAAAAATAGGGGTTGGTGATAAAAGGGTAAAAATTTAGGGTTGTATGTATTTTCTAATGCCACATTATAGAAAAATAAACACAAAATGTTAAGGGTGAACAACCCTTATCATTTATGGGGTATGAAAAATAGATAGTAGCCGATTCTCAGACCTACTGAATTAATTTGGTAAAAATCGGTAAAGCCGTGTCGGAGGAGTAGGGTAACTAACATTGTGACACGAGAATTTTATATATAAGATAAATAAAACATTCATTGTATCCATTGCGGACTATTTAATACATAATTTTAATGTTGTTGACATTGTCAAATGTGTTTGTCAAATAATACGTTATTTCTTTTAAATACAGCTTACTCTATTAAACGTCATTTTTCTTATAATGCCAATTTTAAATATTAGATAACCTTAAAATTAATGTACAGACGACAAATATAATTTATGTACATATACTTTGTAGTAGATAAAATAATAGTTTTGATTAGGTTTGGTAATTAAGATCGACCGCTGCGAAGGGCAACTAGTAAATATTAATATCTACGTAATGTAAATATTTCTTATTACAAACGAGAAAGTTACTCTGTCTCCTTCGTTTTCACAATCAAATCCCTGGATGTAATGAAATTGTGAAAAAAATTCCATGTTTCATAACAAAGTCATTAAAAATAATATCTTTTTAAGGGCGCTTAGAAGGCTTATACTGGCTAAAACAAAAGAGATAGGTACAAGAAAATGTTGTATCAGATACGTATAGTTCTTTAAAAATCCTACAAATACGAGTAAGTCCACGACGGCTTATGTCTTAAGATATGATTGAGCCACTGTAAGCATTTTTATCCTATTAATATTTATGAAAAATATTGGTCCATTTGAGTACCTATTTTCTCTAATTTGGTACTAATACTTGTCCAAATAAATATAGTAGTCGTCTTCGATATTTAATCTAGATTGAAATTGCCCTGTACACTATATAATTAGGACGAATTATCAAAGAGATACCTACAGCTGATTCAAAATTACGCGCTACCTAAAAAAATGTTAGCCGTCACGGGTCGCCTGGCAGATGTGAAAAATTGTGTACGTACAACTAATATACACAAATAATAAGATTGTGACAGGAACTAAATATATAGAATAATGAAAAAAATAAATATGACGAATTACGAAGACGTAATACTGCATACCGTCGCTTAAGTTCTAGCACTGCGTAAGTCATTTTTTGGTGGTGATGACATTTTGAAAATCGTCGTCATTGGAATCGAAATACGCGTCATTACCTCCAAACAGAATCAAGGTACGACACAAAAATACATAAAAGTAAATCTTTCTGTTATAATACCAGTATATGAATGTGTTTTTACTAAGGTTCATTTATATTTCAGATGCTGTCATCGTATCGCCGTTCTGATTGACATCATAATCCTGATAAATTTTGTGATAAGAGTTTTATTAGGATCTTTGGTAAAATATAATGTACATAATTTTAAAGTGCCAGTGAAAACAAGTAGAAACATTTTGGAATTTTCATATTAATTTTCTTTAGGTGGTGGATGTTAATATTTCGGTATGGTATCCAGTGGCATCAAGTATCTTATTTCTTTTCAATCGTATTTCTATTACTTTTTGTGGGGTATACAAAGCAGAGCAGAATTTCAAACAATTGAAAAGGATCGTACGAATCATAGATCTCTTATTGATTAATAAGAAGATAAGTACGTTTTTGTCATACATTTAAATTTTTACAAACTACATAATAAATAGATTTAAAATATCAAAAACAATAGACGCATATCAAATGGCCTTCATATACAATTACATGCATTTGTTACTCCATTGCTCACGCTAGTCTTGTTTTCAGACACAGAAACGAAGAAGACACTTAAGCAGCTTCGTAACCTAATAATATCGAGG
This sequence comes from Cecropterus lyciades, assembly GCA_002930495.1. Lineage (NCBI taxonomy): Eukaryota > Metazoa > Arthropoda > Insecta > Lepidoptera > Hesperiidae > Cecropterus > Cecropterus lyciades. Next base: position 11,643 of record MOOZ01000889.1, on the reverse strand, counting down.
CCTGTTCAGTTCCATGCGGTAAACTTCTTTACGTTAAACTATCAATTTATAGTCTCATTTACATCTGTGGTTGTCACCTACACTCTTATATTTTTACAGTATGTGAAATAAGTCTAGAATATATTCAATTCAAATTATACTTAATTGTTTCGTTATTTTTACTTGGATCCATCATCATAAGAACTATTGCTGCTGGCCTGCCTATTGACACTTCGGCTTACTAATTCTGAGAGCTATGTCGGTAACTTTCGTTCGCTTACGGATTTCATCATTGCGGATTACGGAAGCACGGAAGCATAGCTCTCTCCATAGCTCGCCGAGCTACTTTGAACTAATGTATGAAGCTCACAGTAAAAATCCACGTCTTGGGGCCGTATGTCAATACTGGCAACACATATTGCTCGAACATCTTTGACTTCATGTGACATGGACGTTAGACATGATCTCCGTCTTGTCCATGTTCATCTTAAGACACACCGATTGAGAGGCACCAGAGAGAATTCGCCATAATGACTATATCGTCTGCGAATGGAATGTGAGTGATATATTAGCCATAGATGTTGACGCCGAATCCTTTTCACTCCATCAGTTAGAACACGTCCTCCAATGCAGCCGTTAACAGTTTCGGATCGACATTTAGTCAATCTGGCACCTGGCTTGTTCGGGAGGCTGAATGTCGTCGAGCCTGCGAGCTATTTCATTATTAATGTCCCTCGAAAACACCTTGCAGACGTGGCTCAGAAGCGGAATGGGCCTGTAGTTTTCAACAAAGACCTTTCGCCTTTTTTGAAGAACAGTATCAATGCGCTTTTGCTCCACGCCTCCGGTGCTATACCCTGCTTTTAGCAATTCAGTAGTGATTTCGTTAACGGTTAAATATCTGCCGCCTGTCTGCCAGTATGAAGTCAATCTCGTTTTTGGTGGTGTCATCGGGACGCATCTAATTCCACTTCCTTTGAGGCTTCTTCTTGAATAAAGAGTTCATTATGTAGAGTCCCTCTTTTTCCAAGAAGTTAGCCAGTAAATGGCCTCGATGGTTCCAATGACCAATGCCAAAGGGCCCCATCTTCAATTCATCGCCACATCAAATGCCTTGCTTTGCGTTGAAGTCTCCCATCACAACCGTGAAATACAATTTTGAGATATGTATGATTTTAGATATGCCCTCATACATAACCGCATCCTCGTCATCAGAGTGTGTCGATGTTGGCGCATATACCTGTGTCCTACAGTTATATTTTCAACGAGTACCTTTTGGAAACTCTGAGCATAAGGTATGCTACCCTTGGCGACACACTCTTGATCTCCACAATTTTGTTGACAATGGACTTGGCGACGAAAAACCTGACACCACCTTGGGACAGATGTTCGCCCTCCCGGTGGTAGAACCTGATTTAAGGATCATCGTGTCCTCCAGTTTAACTTGCACATCTCTTCTTCCAGCACATTTATCTTCTCACCATTCCTCAGAGTCCTAGTGCTATATGTTGCCAGGTGCAGAAGTCGTCGGTTGAGGTAGCTCGATCTCTGCCGGAGATTCTTAGCACCCCTTGCCCCGCCGTAATCGTGACCGCTACCATAGCCAGGAATAGCGGGACTGCCCGGGACTGGAGGCCGGGTATTACTGTAGCTACCATTTGGGGGGGTTTTGCCATAGTCACCGCGCTTGGCCGTAAGTGTTAGTGACCGCAGTATGTTTTAAAGTTCACAGAGAGATGCTGCTGCTCATCTCCTGGTTTGTATCCTTCCAAGATATCAACGGGAAGAGTATATACATATTGGTAGTCGTATTTGTAGCCGACGCCACACGGAATTACTGTTCACACACAAAGGGTAAATACGTGACGAAGGACACAAAACCAATATATTATTTTTATTGCGTATAAAAAATAATTGTAGTAGGTATTTATTTTAAACTAAATAACGTAACTCATACTGTAAGTTTCAACTTTTGTACCGACTAACGATGTGTTCATTTTAGTTCTTTATTATATTACAATTTCTTGATGCAATTTTGCTGATAAGTATTCATTTGTTTACTAAAGAACAATTAAAAGATGAGTGCGTTGATAATACTGCCTATATATTAGCGTAGAGCAGTCAGTGTTACGACACAATCATGTTGGTCTCAACAATAAAAGTTCGTGATGTGCGACGTTATGAAAAACACGATACTTTTTACACATATAAACTTTTAAATTCAATTTTAAGACTAGTTGGCCTCAGTTGCTTATATTCCGACGGATCCAAAGTTAAATATTCTTGGTCGTTAACTAAAGTTATTTTTTTATTACTTTTGTTTGCAACCTTAAATGGATTTAATTTTTTCCGAAAACTTAATATGATGGAGGGATGCTTTACCTTTACGTTTAAAGACTTCATTAAGATTTTATTTTTGTTTGGTTACCTGCAGTATGCCGTCGACTTGTACTATGTTCATAAGTTTGGCAGAGAAAACTACTTGGAGTACTTTAACGTTTTTGACCACATCGACAAAATATTGGCCATGGACAATAAGTTTAACAGCATCAGAAAAATAATTAATAGAACCGTGATTATTTTTATCACTTTTGGTGTATTGGGTATCATTTTCGATGTAACCGCCTGGTATATTAGTAGTGGTTCGATGTTCATTGGAGTGAATATGTTTGACTATATATACATTATAACAAGACAATTGACCAGTGCTGATGTTATAGCACAAATCACTCAAATTGAGTATCGCCTTAAAGCTTTTGAAAATTTACTTCATAACTTTTATATGACCTGTGAAACTCTGCCATTTGTGACAAAAGATATAGCAGCAGAAAGGAATATAAACAAACGTGGAAAAATAAATGTTTCTACACAAACAATCATCGGTCAGAATGAAATCAATAAATTTGGCACCTGTTATTTACTGATACTTGAACAAGTAGATTATATAAATTCTATGTTTGGAATAAGGGTAATAATATAAATAATAAATGCATAAGTGCTTTTTAAATCATAGTATTATATTGAAATGTTACTATTTAAGGTAATCGGAGTATGTTTGACTTACATGATAGACATGATTGTTTTGATGAACGTATCTGTGCGAATTTTAGTGGGAACTATCGTGAGTATCAAATTTATTATTATAACAATATTTAACTGTAATACAATGTTTAAGGTATTAAAGTATAAATACAGGTAATACAATAAATATGTGATATTATTAGTATTAGTAGACACTTCTTCGAAGTATAAATTGGAATGTAAGCCACCGTCTATTTTTTTTTTAATTTTATAAATGTAAAAAATCCTTTTCATATTCTATAATGTTTCAATTATATTATTCTTATCAGTTTTAGTAATTTTTTGTGTGTTTATTATATATATATGTATTGTATGTATGTTATTGTATGTATGTATATATGTATTTCTGTTTTTTTCTAAGTACTATTAAATAAATTTATCTAGGATCTGGTTAATATACTCGATGTTGTACCTTTCTTAGTAAAAATAATACTGTTTTAATTTCATTATTGTAATATTCGGTGATTTAATATTTTTTCAGCATATCTCATTTTACGCGGGAATATTACCTTTATTGTCAAGTATATTTAGACTGTCTTCCTGTGCTTTAGTGCTACTATGTGCAATGTACCGATGCGAACAAACATACAAACAAAGTGAAAACATTGTCCATCTCATTCACTACTTTTTAAACAACAAGAAAATTAGTAAGTAAAACTTGACTTACGTAAGATCAGACTAGTTATATGATCTGTTCCAAGTATCCTACAACAGTTATACTTAGATAGTGGCAATCTGACGACATATGACATATCGATACAAGAAATATAAAATAATGTAACGGACAAAACTAATGTTTTCTGGAGAGCAAACATAAGATAGTTTTTCTTACAAATCTGACTATAACTTTTTAACTATACGTTTAATGTAAAAAGTGACAAAATTTCTTAGATTTCTTCATTCTTTGAAGCTAAAATAAATGGAAATAAACGATATAGCCTATAGTTTTAAAGATAGCATGTCCCTTACGATGAAAAATATTGATAACATGTGATATACGTTAACAAAATATTAAATGTAAATAAACAGCATTGACGTATGGGACATTGAAGATGAATGGGATGATGATGATAAAGATCCCATACATCTTTACATTAAAGGAAATTAACATTTAGAGATTTTTAAAGTAAAGGTCTCTTGTGTAATAAAAATTTAGAGTTCTTCAAAGTAAAGGTCTTGGTGTCTTTACTTATGCCTTAAAAATCTATATAAATAGATAAAAACTTTTATTTGTACTCTACCTATCTATCAGCCTTTGAAAGTCCACTGCTGGACATAGGCCTCCCCTAATCAGCGCTACTCCGACCGGTCCTGAGCCATCTGAATGGCAACACACACTGCTCGAACATCTTCGACTTCAGGCTCTATAGGCAGGAGGTATACCGGATAAGCAGATATAACGCAGTTTCCCGAACACTGCCCAGCCGAGTTGGTTGGTTGGACTTACCCATCTGGATCACCTGCCCCAAGTAAATTTATTCGTCAACAATTTTGAGGGTGATGCCATCAACAATTGCCAGTATGGGTGTGACATGGATGTTAGAAATGACCTTCGTCTTGTACATTCATCTTCATTAAGTTTATCTTAAGACCCATCGTTGAGAGGCATCAGAGAAGTCGCTGAGCATGGTGTTAAGATGCTTTAGCGACTCCACTATGATAACGAACGTGAGTGATATATTCGCCATCGATGTTGATGCCAAATCCTTTCCACTCCATCAGTTTAAACACGTCCTCCAATGCAACGGTAGGCAAACAGTTTCGGGAATAATACATCCCCCTGTCTCACACCGCGCTGCAATGGGATCGGGTTAATACTTCTGTCGTGTAGTCGAATCGACATTGAGACAGCCTTATATATGCACTTCAACACTTCGATGTACTGATAGTCATTCTGGCACCGCTAGAGCGATTCCAACACCACCCATTTATCAATAGAATAAAAGGCCTTCACATAAGCCATACACAACGGCAAATTGTACATTTCGGCTTTCTCTACTATCTGCCGTAGTGTATGTATGTAGTCCATGGTACTAAAGCCTTTACGGAATCCGGCTCGTTCGGGAGGCTGAAACTCGTCGAGCCTGCGAGGTATTCAATTATTGATAACCCTCGAAAACATTTTGTAGACGTGGCTCAGACGCGCAATGAGCCTGTAGTTTTTCAACAAAGACCTATCGCCTTTTTTGAAGAAGAAGTATCACCGCGCTTCTGCTCCGTGCCTTCCATCCCGGTGCCTTCCGTCATTAGCCAGGATATATCCTGGTTAATGATCTACAACTCATTGCCTCATCGTATTACCGGATTTCAGCATCATCGAGTCTCTCCTCCAGTTTAACTTGCCTACCTCTTCTTCCAGGTCATATCATTCTTCAGAGTCCTGGTCTTATATGTTGCCAGTTGTGGTAGCTCGATCTCTGCCGAATATTCTTAGCACTCTCTCGTTTTCGGCACCCTTTTATTCGTATTCACTAAACCTTTTTTTATAAACGCAATTTACTCAACATAATTAAATTTATCGCAACATAATTAAATTCTTATTTAAATCACAATAAAAATGGCTATTTTGACTTACTAACATTAGACTTATTGTCCAAAAAAAATGAAATTCTCATTAATAAAAAACAAAATCAACAAATTAGGTTTCTTCTGTAAATAATAATATCAATTAACAAAAAACAAATTAACTGCTTCCTCAGTAGAAAGCCTACAGTTAAATTGAAAAAGTCTAAAAAATTAGTCATTGTCTTTATGAGTCTCATCTTCGGTGTCATTCACCTTTAGTTATACTCTTATAAGGAAGATTCAAATATTCATTGTGAAACCTATTTGTAATTATACCATTGTCACATAATTTTTTGAGATCATTAAACATTGAAAATCACACTCAAAGTTGCATCGTTTTGCGTGTGTAAGACGCATGATAATGTTTCGATAAGTTTTGCAGACTACGCAGTCCAGCTTGATGTTAATTAAAGTTAACGTAAGGGATCCATATGATTATGATAATAAGAGGCGCAAGTTATTGTAAGGGACATGGTATTTGTACCTTCTCACGGAACACTAATGTATAAGACAATGCTTCAAACATCTCAAATTATGCAATAACTTATGTGATATGTTGTAAAGTACTCGAGTTTTTTGTAATATAAATACCAAATACTGTCAGTAAAGAGACTTACATTATTTTTTATAAAAATATTCATTTAACATGTTATATACAGCCAATTTTTAGAAAACAAATGGTCTAACCTAACCTATGAAAAATATGTAATGTAAGAGACATTTATTGAGATATCGAGATTTTAAATATATTAATCGATAGAGCAAAAAATTCTGAATCCAACGATATATATAACTCATTTTCGACGAAATGTCTCTTACGTTATTTTATATTTCCGGTATCGATATATGAACAGTAAACTGATAGTTAAAGATGTGACAGCAATATTAGCCAAAGAGCTAAGGCTGCTTACACTTAAGAGTTCTTTGAAGTAGTAGACTAACCGTTTTTTTCACTTTATGTTGTCTTCTTAACAATGTAAACGATAACTTAAAAATTATAAGGTGACGCAGGCGGTAACAAAGTAAAATTGTTGAGAAACCTACCTAAACTATGTTTGTCCCCAATGAAATGAAATGAAATGAAATGAAATGAAATGAAATGAAATGAAATGAAATGAAATATCTTTATTTGCATAGGCCTACGGTGGCACTTACAAATTGTCAATTACAATATT